>CM077644.1:233964961-234122461 GCA_039707465.1 Rhabdophis nuchalis | reverse complement strand
ACGGATGATCTCACCCAGCGGCTTCATATATGTGTTGAACAGGAGAGGCGAGAGGACCGACCCCTGAGGCACCCCATATGTGAGGGGTCTCGCGGTCGACCTCTGCTCTCCTGTCAACACAAATTGCGATCGGCCAGAGAGGTAGGAGGAGAACCACCGTAAAACGGTGCCTCCCACCCCCAACCCCCCCAACTGATGCAATAGGATACCATGGTCGATGGTATCGAAAGCCGCCGAGAGGTCTAATAGGACCAGGATGGAGGAACAACCCCCATCTCTGGCCCTCCAGAGATCATCGACCAACGCGACCAATGCCATCTCGGTGCTATGCCCGGGCCGAAAGCCGGACTGGCGCGGGTCTAGATAATCAACTTCCTCCAGGTGACGGGGAAACTGTTGTGCCACCACACTCTCAACAACCTTCGCCAAAAAGGGAAGGTTGGAGACTGGACGATAGTTGGTTAATAAAGCTGGATCCAAAGAGGGCTTCTTAAGGAGGGGCCTATAAGAAATAACTTCTTTGTCAAATGGAGAGCAAGATTTGATTGTGCAGTTCTTGGTGCTCTCTAAACTTGGTGATTTCATTTCGATATCCTACTCAATGACATCATCATGGCTAGTGAGTGTGAGGTTTATTCTCTGATTTGGCCAGGGTGTGGTTTTCGGATTGGTACTTCCTTGATTTCTTGTAGATGCCTTGGTTCTTCCTTGATAAGCCGCCTGGGAAAGCCAAGGGAAATCATCAAGTCCATAAAAAAGTAAAAATTAGAATATTTTGGACATATGATGCGACACCCAGAAAAATGCGCCATACTTCACTTAATCCTCCACGGAACGTTTGAAGGCAAACGAGGTCCAGGCAGAAGAAGAACATCGTGGCTTCAACACCTAAAGGACTGGTTTGGACAAAACTCAGCAGCACTTTTTCATTGCTGATAAAAATAGGATCGCCAACAAGATCGTCAACGTCTGATAAGGGATGGGCCACAAGAAGAAGAAGACTTCCTTGATTAGCTTTATTGTTTTCTGCTTGTTTGCCTGGCTTTTCTGGTTGTTTTGGTGGACAAGATCAGGGGTGGGTTTCGACTGCTGCTACGGTTGATTCGCTCAGGGACATGCCGTGTGTGTGTGTTTGTGTGTGTGCTTGATGTGTGCTACGTATGCATGCACAATACTAAAAAATGCTTCTACACATGGAAAAACAAGATGGTGGCCCCTACAGCGCTGCTGATAGAACCAGTTCGGGGGTATGGTAAGTCGAGTTACTACCTACTTGGCCGAACCGGTCCAAACAGGTAGAAACCCATCTGTGGACAAGATGTGTTCTGGTCTGTGTTTCTTTCTTAGATTTTTATTCTCTCTTTTGAATGGTATGTAAATGTGCTTTACATGTACATATCTGAATTAGACTGTGTTGTTTCACTGTGTCATATAATACAGTATATGTGGGTATATGCCAGTGGTGGGTTTCAAATTTTTTTAGAACCTCTTCTGTTGGTTAGGCCTGCTTTGTGGGAGTGGCTTGCCGGCCATGTGACCAGGTGGGCGTGGCCAACTTGTGAAATGTGGTGAAACTCAATTAACAATGCTCTTGCTTAGCAACCAAAATGTTGGCTCAGAAACTCTGGCATTTGAAGCACGCAAGTCTTAGATCCTTGTACCTCTAACCCTTTAGAAAAAAACAAAACCAGGGGTGTTCATACTTGACAGCTTTAAGACTTGTGGACTTCAACTCCCAGAATTGCTCCTCTCGCTCTTCATCTTGATGATGTGCAGATGGGTGGGAGGAGGGAGCTGGAACCGGTTTTAAACGGCACTGTGGATTTGTGGAACCTCTTCTATAGGAACTGGCAGGAACCCACCTCTGGTATATGCATAATTTTGTATTTATTTATTTTGTCATGTTTATGTAGCGTATATTGGAAGTGGTGACCCTTAGAGATCTATATGCAACGGAATTTCATTTTAATGTATGCCGATTAGTGTACATTCAAAGTGACAATGAAGATATCATTCTTTTTTTAAAATAGTTTTTTTTATGATTTCTCATGTTCTTTTTTTAAGAACATGAGAAACCGTGGGAAAAATTACTGCTTAGGCAGGATTAGTCTAGAGTAAACCCAGAAAATTCATTTTTTTTTCTTTCTAGTATTTTCCCCACAAGAAAAAAATATTTATTTTGGAGGGGGAATGAACAAATATTGATCCACTCGTTGTGGCAGGAACTGACTAACCAGCTTGTCAACTGAGTATGATGTCCTATGCTGAGAGAAAATGAATGGCCCAAATATAATCTTGGATAGGACTAGAACTCCCAGTCTCCTGGTTTCTAGCCTGGTGTCTTTACCACTAGACCTAACTTGTTCTCTTAACCCACCCACCCCCAAAATTGCATAAATTGATTAATGCAAATCAGTGGTGGGATTCAAAAGTTTTTACTACCAGTTCTGTGGGTATGGCTTGGTGGGCATGGCTTGGTGGGCATGGCAGGTGAAGGATACTGCAAAATCCCCATTCCCTCCCTACTCCTGGGGGAAGGTTACTGCAAAATCCCCATTCCCTCCCCACTCCTGGGGGAAGGTTACTGCAAAATCCCCATTCCCTCCCCACCCTGCTAACTTGCTTTCCAGCTCTGTTTTACTGTTCAGGATAACAAAAGAAGATCAGCCGGGAGGCAGCGAGGGGTGGGGCCAGCCTATTTGCCGGTTCTCCGAACTACTCAAAATTTCCACTACCAATTCTCCAGAACCTGTCAGAACTGGCTGAATGCCACCTCTGATGCAAATAAATTAAAAGAAAGTGGAACGAGCACACTAAGTTCCATCATGAATTAAATTGTAGAATGTAAGAAATATTTGTAATGAGCGAAATCAATCCTACGAGAATGTAACGTCCAACATATGATAGACCATCTGTCAAATAGTGAAGAATGAGACCCAGATGCCACTGAACTGTTTAAAGAACCAATTAAGTCCTTAAAGCAGTAATTTTATGTCATATTCTAATAAAATATAAGTTC
The DNA here is from genome assembly GCA_039707465.1 of Rhabdophis nuchalis. Taxonomy (NCBI): domain Eukaryota; kingdom Metazoa; phylum Chordata; class Lepidosauria; order Squamata; family Natricidae; genus Rhabdophis; species Rhabdophis nuchalis. The sequence continues at coordinate 234,119,442 of CM077644.1, read as the reverse complement.
TATAATTGTCAGCAATTATACAAGGGGACTAAATGAAAAGAGTTGGAAAAGAAAGGAGACGTAACAGTATGTAAATGTAAGTGAACCATGAGTGAATGTTGGGTCATGCTAACAAAGTTTTGCTTTAAAACCTTAAAAAGAATAGAGCCGTGCAGGGGAGGAGATTAACTGATATTAATTAAGGAGAGAAAAAGAGGGTCTTCACACTTAATGAACCTTCAACTACTGCAGTGGCAAAAAAGTAAATAGGTTTGTTTATTTTAGGCTTGAAAATAAAAACAGATAGGTGAATCTAGAGAGGAAGGCAACAGCAGACTTAGACAAGATCACAAAAGAAAATAATGTTTCAATAACAACAATGATCTGAATGGTTATAGAAAGGTGAACATTAAGAAAGTGTGTGTAATGTGTGTGTGTGTGTGTGTTCATTCTGTCACTCTTGTTAATGTTCCCCTTTCTCTAACCATTCAAAGATTTGCTGTTATTGAAACATTCTTCTCTTTTGTGAACTTGTCTAAGTATAACTTGTATGTGTATGTGTGTGTATGTGTACACTTAAATTATGAATTTGGAAATTAGTAACTGAGAATACCGTGAATTGAAGGAAGAACCAATCAATCAGTCTGAGTACATCTAAAGACTGCTACCATGAGTGATGACCAGCAAGTAAAAGCTCCTATACTATAGACAAGTGTGGGAAGAATTGATGGATCTGAAACAAGGGAGGATCAACAGACAGTATCAAATTACTGGCATGTCCATGAAAGGAACATTAATTGTGGCTGAAGTGAGGTGGAGATGATGGACCAATTTCATGAGATCAACAGAAGTTGGGTCTGACTTCATGACAAACAACTTAAATAAAGAAAAAAATCCATAGTTGAATAGAACAGAACAGAACAGAACAGAACAGAACAGAACAGAACAACAGAGTTGGAAGGGACCTTGGAGGTCCCTAAAACTATTTAGCCTCTTTCCACTTTTTATACTTGTCCTTTGAGAGTTCTTTATGCAGCCATGCTGGTTTCTTTTCAGAGCTGTTATTTTTCTTCTTCATTGGTATTGTTCTAGACTGGGCTTTTGTAATCTCAGTTTTCAAAATTCCCCAAGCTTCTTGAGTTGTTTTCCCCTTCTCATCCATGGAATCCTACCCAAGCTCTCTCTAGGTTTATTGAAATTAGCTCTTTTAAAGTCCAAGACTCTGGTTTCACTTTGTTCTACTACTTGCATAATGTTGAATTCCAATATTGCATGATCACATGCCCCCAAGGTGTAGCTTCAGCACCTTCTATCATTTCATCTCTGTTAGTGAGAATTAAGTCCAATATGGCTAATCCCCTTGTTCCCTGCTCTACTTTTTGGGAAACAAAGTTGTCTGCTAGGTTTGTTAAGAACGTGCTGGATCTTCCACCTGATGCTATAAAACTTGTTTCTAGCAAAGCGTCCGTTTCTTGTGATGTCTGTTTCCTAAATGGCCAATACCTAAGACCAGAAGGGCATTTTATTTTAATTAGGGCTTAAAGCAGCTTCCTTTAAAGGAGGCAGGAATACACCCCACACTCAAGGAGATGTTGGGAAGCCTCCCTTAAAAAGGGTGTGTGTGGGGGGGCGGATGAGTTGCAGCAGACTTGTTCACTAAACAAGTGGCGACACTCAACATTCTACATTCTGTCTACTACCTTGAGATCTTATACCAGCTGAAAAGAATCCATAGGAACTTGAAAAGTGGTTGCCAAGGCTACCACCCATATGACCTGGAAGTATGCTGGAGTCCAAATTGAGGTGAATTCAATTGACTTTACCTGCGAGAACGATGAAAATTGCTCATAGCACACCTCTGCCTAGGTCCCGTTCCTCAACATTTTGATTAATTGGTCCCACCGTTAAGGTATTATTAAGACACTTTTCCTATCTTCGTGCGACTTAAATCCTGTTATTTTGGGTCGTGCACTCTGAAACCATAAAGAATAGATTATGGTCTTCCAAACAATGTCCTTTATATATATATATATATATTTGAAGAGCTCTATCTGTGCAACATTAAGCTAACCCTTTCTATGGCTTCGCTCTCTCAATTCCCTCCTTCAATAAGTCTTAGGCTATATAAGCACTTGATATTTAAGCAGTTCCACTTCTAGGCTCATGCTGGCTTGACTCTAAGCTGTTTCAAGAAAATCCTAGCTGCACTGAGACAACTTTGCCCACAGTTTGCAAGTCATTCAAATGGAGCTGAAACCTACCAATCCTCCCATTGGACAGTTTCCATGGCGATATGTCCCTCCCTCATTATTCTCTCCCAGAGAAACAATTGTCAATCACTTTCTTCACGTAGGGCAAGCGTGTCAAACTCGATTTCATTGAGAGCCATGTCAGGGCTATGTTTAACCACAGAGGGAGCAGGTGCAGAGGTGGTATTTTGTTGGTTTGCCCCAGTTCAGGAAAACCGGTAGTGGCAGTGGTGGGAGGCTTCGCCCGCCCGCCCAGACATCACCAAGGCAACTCTGTGCATGCACAAAAGTACCACACGTTTCTGGTTCCAAACTGTTAGTGAAGATAAGAGGATTTCATGCCTGGGTAGGTGGCAGTGGTGGGTTTCAGCCAGTTCGCACCTATTCGGGAGAACCGGTTGTTAACTTTCTAAGCAGTTCAGAGAACCGGTTTTTGGAAGAAATCTCACTTTGTTCCCCCCCCCACACACACACACACTTTACAGGGCTAATCCTGTAAGGGAGGCAGGAAAGAACATTCTGGTGTTGTTTCTAGCCTAATCTTTATTGCCCCAATTACAGAAACTGCCTCTCTGGTTAACCCTTATTACATTGTAACAGCTAAGGCAAAGTGCCCATCAATGTGAGTGACATTAAATTGGCCACATCCACTCAGTCACATGACCACCGAGCCATGCCTACCCAGCTGGTCATTAGGGCAGAGAACCGGTTCTTAAATTATTTGAATCCCACCACTGGTAGGTGGGCATGGCCAGTTTGATATGTCAGGGGCATCTGTGGGGGTGCTCTGCCAGTGAAAACAGAGCTTCATTTTCGCTGGCAGAGGCACCACTGGCTGGTCCTTTGCTGTTTCCAGGGTGACCCCAAAGGCCAGGTCTAAGCACTGTGTGGGCCGGATCTCCTGGTGTAGGGGAATCTTCGTGGAGATATATTCTTTTGTGTCTGTACATATACTGTGTGCAAGTTACAAAATGAAATTGAATACAGGTAGTCTTCAACTTAAAACAGTTTGTATAGTGACCGCTCAAAGTAACAACTCCACCGACAAATGTCACTCGTGACCATTTCACACTTAGGAATTTTGCAGCATATCCACAATCACGTGATCCAAATTAAGACGCTTGGCAATTGGTTCACATTTGACTGTTGCAATGTCCCAAGGTCATGGAGATCACCTTTCATGTGATCTTCTGACAAGCCAAGTCAATGGGGAAGCCTGATTCACTTAACCACCAGGTTGCTAACTTTTCTACTGCAGTGATTCGCTTTACATCTGTGACAAGAAAGGTCGTAAAAAGGGACAAAACTCACTTAACAGATGTTGCAGTTAACAACAGAAACTTTGGTCTCCATTGTGGTTGTTATGTTCTCAACCTACGCACAGACACTCAGTCTGGGGAACCAAGGTTGACCCGGAGGTTTGTGAAACTCTGTAACAGCCAGTCGCGTCTGATTGGCCGAGACGCGGCTGGCCGGGCCAGACTTTCTGTCTGGCTCAGGTTTTTCCCACTTTAGGAAAACCTATAAAAAGCTATCAAAGTGGGGAAGTCTCAGTTGCACTGATCTCTTGTTGTTCCTGTATATAGTTCTTGCTATTAGCAATAAACCTGTTCAATGACTAGCCTGTCTCGGACTGAATTCCTGCAAACTTAACAGTGGTGACTTGAGGACCCTCTGTAAACGGAAAAGATTAAGATGGATATTCAGTGGTGGGCTTCAAAATTTTTAGCCAGGAGTTCTCTGTCTGGTTGCTGGGTGGGCGTGGTCACTGTGGGCATGGCCCAGTCGGCCTCCTGCACCAAGATGGAGGGGATTTTTACCCTCCCTGGGATCTAGATGCTTTCCTCGAGCCTCCTGGATGGCGAAAACGGCCTCCCCAGGATCTGGAGGCCCTCTGGAGGCTTGAAACAAACTTCTGTTAGGCCCATTTTCAACCTCCCTGAGTCTCCTTCTGTGCCCTGAACTTACCTGCATCCAAAACAGGCGACGTGGGGACTTGTGGGTGGGGTGGGGTGGGCGTGGCCAGGCAGAAGTGGGATTTAGAGGTTCTCCAAACTGCACAAAAAAATTAGCTGGGGGTTCTCCTGAACCCCTGTGAACCCCCAGCAGCCTCCTCCTACAGATATTTACTTATGAGGCTGATTTATATTTTAAAATATATTGTATATTTGTGTTACCTGAAGCAAATCTCCTTGTTGTGAAATCATGTCCTCTGGCAGGAGCAGCATTCAAGCATTTCACTACATGAATTGGAGTTGCCTTTTGGGACAGGCGGATTTTAATTTCCATTTTTGCAGACTTACTACTGGCCTTTTCTTTTTAGTTTCCGTTACTTGATGGAAAAAACAACAGTAAACATACAAAATTCAGCTCCTTTCTGGGCTTAAGTTAAAAGCTCTCATTTAATCCCACTGGAATGCTGGCAAGCATTATGTTTTGGGACAAATTCCAATAGCTACACTTTACTATAAGAAAGTCTTTTGCATATGAGAAGCTCACAGGAAAAGCTCACATTATAAAATAATTCCGATAAAGAGGCCTAATAAATGCATCTGTTGGATAAACTGAACCTCTTAGAATTTTATATTCTGGGCCAATTTAGTGCTAATGTAGCATTTTTATTCCAACAGTGAGTTGGATTTGCGTCAAGAATGTTTCTAATCAGCATATTCAATATTCATTCGTCATTTGGAAAATTCGGTTTTACAGGTAGTTCTCAAGTTACAACCATTCATTTAATGACCGTTCAAAGTTATGATGGGTCTGAAAAAAAGTGATTTATGATTGGTCCTTGCCCTTTGAACCACTGTAGCATCCTTGAGGTCATTTGATCAAAATCCAGTTGCTTGGCAACCAGCATTTATGATTATTTCAGTGTCCTAGAATCATGTGATTTCCATTTGAGATCTTCTCAGCTAGTCTCCATTAAGCAAACTCGATGGGTGGAACAGATTTCACTTAACAACCGTGGGATTATTTAAACTCGGTCAAAAAGGGCTTGGATTTGAGACATCAAATGTGCTTCCCAACAGAAACACGGTGGCTCAGTAGCTAAGAGGCTGAGCTTGTCAATCAAAAAGGTTGGCAGTTCGGCAGTTCGAATCCCTAGTGCCACGTAATGGAGTGAGCTCTTGTTACTTGTCCCAGCTTCTGCCAACCTAGCACTTTAAAAGCATGTAAAACTGCAAGTAGAAAAATAGGAACCACCTCTGGTGGGAAGGTAACAGTGTTCCGTGTGCCTTTGGTGTTTAATCATGCCGACCACATGACCAGGGAGAAGTCTTCAAACAGCGCTGGCTTTTGGGTTTGAAACGGAGATGAACACTGCCCCCTAGAGTTGGGAACGACTAGCACATATGTGCAAGGGAACCTTTACCTCTTTAAAGGAACAGAATTACATTCTTGCAAGAAATCCCTGCACTGGGATAGACATTTTTCATCCCTTTAGCAGCACCTATATAGCTTTCTTGTAAACTTCTTAACAACTTAATTTGTATTTTATAGATAGATTTTTAATTTTGGTAGTTGAGAGTCTTTAGAGATTCCCAGTCATCCAGATCATGGTTATATCAAAGGTGCTTTTTTTCTTTTTCTGGAGGCAACTGGATTTCTTGGCTGTTGTTTTTTTTGAAGATTTCACTTTTCATCCAAAAAGCTTCTTCAGCTCTGACAGGATACTGGGCAGTGGAAGGATTTATATTCCTTGCAGCCAGCCAGTCATTTGCATCCTTTTTGAGGGTTGTTGAAGCACTTGGAGGTTTATCTGTGTGCTCAGGGTCACCTAAGTGGTACTCCCGCTTCCTTTAGTTCAGAGGTGGTATTCAGCAGGTTCTGATCGGTTCAGGAGAACCAGTAGCAGAAAGTTTGAGTAGTTTGGAGAACCGGTAAATACCACCTCTGGCTGGCCACGCCCTCATCTATTCTCTGCCTCCAAAGTCCCAGTTGTTTGGGAGGAAATGGGGATTTTGCAGTAACCTTCTCCTGGGGTGGGGTGGGAATGGAGATTTTACAGGATCCTTCCCCTGGCACTCCCACTAAGCCATGCCCACTAAACCGGTAGTAAAAAATAAAAATGAATTCCACCACTGCTATAGTCTGAATTTTTTCCTCTGGAAATCCATTCCTACTCCCACACCATTCAAAGGGAATTCAACCCAAATTGTATAGATTGAGCTATCAAGTAAGCTATCAAGAAAAAAAGCCAACACAGTTCTAGGCTGCATAAACAGAGGGATAGAATCAAGATCACGTGAAATGTTAATACTGTACCACTTTATAATGCCTTGGTAAGGCCACACTTGGAATATACATTCAGTTTTGGTCACCATGATGTAAAAAAGATGTGGATACTCTAGAAAGAGTGCAGAGAAGAGCAACAAAGAGGATTAGGGGACCGGATTAGGGGACATGGCACGGGTCCTGGTCCATGGCAGGGGACCGGATTAGGGGACATGGCACGGGTCCTGGTTACTTGAGAGACCGCCTCCTACCACATACCTCCCTTCGACCTGTCCGCTCCCACAGAGTGGGCCTTCTCAGGGTGCCATCAGCCGGTCAATGCCGGCTGGCGGCTCCCAGGGGAAGAGCCTTCTCTGTGGCGGGTCCGGCACTCTGGAACGACCTGTCCCCCGATATCCGTACCATCACGGACCTACGACTCTTCCGTCGGATGTTAAAAGCACACTTCTTTCATCTAGCCAGCCTGACATAGACTAGGGAATAATTTTAAACTTTGATATTTATTGGTTTTAAATTTATTTATCCAAATTTTAGCACAGATTTAATAATTTAATTGTCTTTTATATTTTGTATTGTATTGTTGGGTTTTTATCTTTCTGTGCACCGCCCTGAGTCCCTTTTAGGTGAAATAGGGCGGTATATAAATCGAATAAACTAACTAACTAACTAACGGAGGCTAAAACATATGAAGAACGGTTGCAGGAACTGGGTATGTCTAGTTTAATGAAGAAATGATAGCAGTGTTCCAATATCTCAGGGGTTGCCATAAAGAAGAGGGAGTCAAACTATTCTCCAAAGCACCTGAGAGTAGAACAATAAACAATGGGTGGAAACTAATCAAGGAGAGAAGCAACTTAGAACTGAGGAGAAATTTCCTGACAGTTCGAACAATTAATCAGTGGAACAGCCTGCCTCCAGAAGTTGTGAATGCCCAACACTGCAAGTCTTTAAGAAAATGTTGGATAGCCATTTGTCTGAAACGGTATAGGGCTTCCTGCCTAGGCAGGGGGTTGTACTAGAAGACCTCCAAGGTCCCTTCCAACTCTGCTATTGTATTATTGTAAACCTTGATAGCTCAGAGTTTCCTTCAGTTTTAATTTCAATGCAGAATTTCATTCCATGAAAAAGAAAAAAAAGCATTCAAGTCCATTGTTTCTGTTTTCCAGGGTTAGATAATAGAAGAACAGAGTCCTCCCCCCTCTCCTAATTCAATGTCTAATAGAGTAAGTAATGAAGAGGATACACACCCCACTTAGTGACTTAGTCGATCTATGAAACAGGTCAAATTATTCTTAAAGATAAAGGTAAAGGTTCCCCTCGCACATGTGCTAGTCATTCCTGGCTCTAGGGGACTCTAGGAAGCAGACATCTCTGTTTCAAAGCTGAAGAGCCAGCGCTATCTGAAGATGTCTCCGTGGTCATGTGGCTGGCATGACTAAACACCGAAGGCGCACTGAACCCTGTTCCCACCAAAGGTGGCTCCTAGTTTTCTACTTGCATTTTTACATGCTTTGGAACTGCTAGGTTGGCAGAAGCTGGGACAAGTAACGGGAGATCACTCCATTATGCAGCGCTAGGGATTTGAACTGCCGACCATTCTGATCAACAAACTCCGTGTCTTAGCCACTGAGCCATCACATTCCAGGTCAGATGATTCTTACAGATCATTATAAAATATTTTATCCATTTTATCCATTATGATTATGGGAGCCTCAAGACGTTCCCATATAACACCTGTCCTGCGCGAGCTGCACTGGCTGCCTGTGGCCTTTCGGGTGCGCTTCAAGGTGTTGATCACCATCTTTAAAGCGCTCCATGGCTCGGGGCCTAGTTATATGCAAGACCGTCTCCTGCCTCATACATCCCTTCGACCGATCCGCTCCCATAGAGATGGTCTTCTCTGGGTGCCGTCGGCCGGGCAATGCCAGTTGGCAACGCCCAGGGGAAGGGCCTTCTCTGTGGCGGGCCCAACCCTCTGGAATGACCTGCCTCCCGATCTCTGTACCATCTTGGACCTCCGCCTTTTCCGACAGCGTCTGAAAACGCACTTATTCCATCAAGCCGGCTTAGGTTAACCACCCGATAAATGACTGAGTCATTTAGTTGTACAAATTTTTAATTAGAGGGTTTTTTAAATCATGTTTTTAGCACAGGGTCATTGAGTTTAATAGGGTTTTAGGATGTTATGTATTTTGTATTGTATATTGTGTTTTAAATTCCTGTGCGCCGCCCTGGGTCCTTTTGTAGGAGATAGGTGCGGGATATAAATATAATAAAATCTAATATCTAAAATGCACATGTTAATCTCAATAAAAACCTGACTATCATCTCTTGGAACTTGGCAGAAAATCCTGTTTCATCTTTAAAAAAAAAATCCAGATAGTTAAGCTGGGACCAAGCAAATGGCCACATTCAAACAGAGTTAATGTGTAGATATTTATCCCCTCTCTGCTAGGTAGTTGTCAATATATCCTTGTCCAGTTATCAGTATCCCGATTAAACAGGTGAATATTGTCTTTTCTAATTCTCTTCAAGGGTCTAATAACTTAAAGACAGCGGCTCCTTGTTAGAACAGTTGAAATTAAGCTTAAAGCGTGTAAGCATCTTAAAGAGAAACTTACTTATAAAGCTATCCAGGTAGGGAAAAAAACAACTATTTTGCTTACAGCATAAATATTCAGTCAGAAAATCAAATTGGATTTCCACAGGTCATGCTGAGTGATATCCCCAAATAAACCTGCAGCAAAAAAACAAAAAAAACAACCCAAAAATAACATTTATGAAACTAAAGGTTTTTCTTGTAAATCATCCCTTTGGTTTGAGTGACTCAAAGATGCAGTTGATAAAGTTACAAGGCAAACAATATTCCCTGCCAGACTTAAAGAAAATAATAAAAGGATTTAAAACATAAAATAAAATGGATTTTCAGTATCTGCTACTCAATTTCTACAACAGATATGGAAAGAAACAACAACAACCACAACAACAAAAGCAACTGCAATCCTAGGTTGCATCAACAAAGGGATTCCATATCCTGTGACATGATAGTACCACTTTATACTGCACTGGGGAGACCATGCTTGGAAGACTACATCCAGTTCTGGTTGCTACAATCCCAAAATGACATTGAGACTCTAGAAAGACTGCAGAAAAGAGCAGCAAAGATGATCAGGGGACTGGAGTTCATATCATGGATAATTGAGGGAAATAGAGTACCATATTTTTCAGAGTATAAGACGCACCAATTTTTTGAAGAGGCAAATTTTTTAAAAAAGTTATTGCGTTCTGCATACCTCCCAAAAACGGCCCGTTATTTGCGAAAACGGATCCATTTTTTTTCAAAAAAAGAGAGCATGAATTGCCTTCAGGAGGCTTGTAGAGTGCTCCTGCAGGGTGGGACCCCGAAAAGACAAGCAAAAAATGGCCCATTTTTTGTCAAAAACAAGGGCATGAATAGCCTTTAGGAGGCTTGTAGAGTGCTCCTGGTGGGGGGGGGGGGGCAAAAGTGTTATTTGTTAGTTGTTATTTTATTAAATGTATATCCCGCCCTTCTCCAAAAGGACCCAGGGCGGCGCACAGGAAATTAAAATACATACAAAAAACAACAGAAGAAAATTTAAAAACCTATTAAATCCCCATCCTGTGCTAAAACCAATTAAAATCCCCAAATTAAAACTATCTATGGCTAGTCCCAGCGGAGGTTGTGTTAGGCTAGCTTGGTGAAAGAGGTGTGTTTTTAAACACTGGCGGAAGAGGCGGAGGTCGGTGATGGTACGAAGAAAGTGAGCAAAAATCAGCCCGTTTTTACTCGTTTCTGCCCTCCCCAGTCCCCAGGAGCACTCTGGAAGCCTCCTAAAGGCTATGCACAGCCATTTTAGTGAAGGGGCTAAGGTTTTGGGAGGCAAAAAATGCTGTATTCAGTGTATAAGATGCACACAGATTTTCAGCCTCTTTTAAGGGAAAAGGGTGCATCTTATACTCTGAAAAATACGGTATGTCCATTTTAACCAATTCCGTTGTATTTATATACAATGACAATAAAGTTTATACTTACACTTTAACAAAGAGAGGGACTAGGGAAGGCATGGAATCCTCTTATTGTCATCACTGGTTTGGAAGTGGGAGTGCACGCTTCACTAGTGCATGGTACTTCTGCCCATGCACAGAACCATCTGTGCATGCACAGAATGTCCGGGATGGCATCTGGGTGGGTGGGCAGAGGTTCCCGCCACCACCACAATAGGTTCATTTGGACCGGAGCAAACCGACAGAATACCACGTCTGGACTAGGGGTGCTAGGATAGCAGTTCTCCAGTACTTGAGGGACCGTCGGAGAAGCAGGAGTTGACCTCTTCTACAAAGCACTTGAGGGCAGAACAAAAATTAATGGATGGAAGATCATTAAAGAGAGATCCAACCTAGAATTAAGGAAAAAAATTCCTGACAGTGAGAACAATTAATCAGTGGAACAGCTTACCTCTAGAGACTGTGGGTGTTCCTTCACTTGAGGTTTTCAAGAAGATAGTCATTTGTCCAGAATGGTATAGGTTCTCTTCTTTGAGCAGGGAGTTGGATTAGAAGTGTCTTCCAACCTTATTATCTATGTTCTTATCAAACTCACCTCCATCAGAAGACTGTGCAACAGATGTGCATATTTTTAGTACCACTTCAAATATTTCTTTTAAAACACGGGTGTCAAACTCAAGCCCACAAACTCAAATTCTTAGATCTGGCCTGTGGGGCCACCCTGGAAAGAATGAAGGACTGGCCCGCAGTGCCTCTGCCATTGAAAACGGAGCTCGTGCCTGTCCTGAGCTCCATTTTTGCTGGCAGAGGGCTACAGAAGGCTGCTGTGGCCAAAAATGGAGCCCAGGGGGCTACACACGGTCCTCCCAAACTCCAGTTTAGTTGGCAGAGGGCTGCAGGTGGCCATCATGGCTGAAAACAGTGTCTAGGGGCCATATGTGCCTCCCCCAGCTCCATTTTCATTGGCAGAGGGCTGCAGGCTACTAAAAAAGGAGGCCCAAGGGGCCATGTGCACTCCCACAAGCTCTGTTTTTGCTTGGAGAGGGCTGCAGGAGGCTGTTGTGTCCAAAAATGGGGTGCAGGAGGCTATGCACAGCCCTCCCAAGCTCCATTTTCACTGGCAGAGGGGTGCAGGCAGCTGTTGTGGCTGAAAACTGTGCCCAGGTGTGCCCAGGTGTGGCACTCCGAACTCAGTTTTTGCTGGCAGAGTGCTGCAGGAGGCCATTGCAGCTGAAAACAACACAAATGACATGAAGTTGGCCATGCCAAACCTGGTCCCCCAAGGTCAAGCACCACCCTGATGCGGCCCTCAATGAAATCAAGTTTGACACACCTGTTTGAAAACATTAAGTTCATGCATTCTAGAAATGTTTTGAGAATTCATTTTTTTGCTTGATTTTTGTATAGTCTGTGATTTTCAATTAAAAGAAAACAATTTCCAACAAAAATGAACTGTTTATTCATTGATAAATAGAACCTATTCTCCTTCTGACTACAATAAGGTGACCAGACGTCCCAAATTTGGCGGGACAGACCCGCTTCTCCATTAGATATCCCGCCACCCGCCTTTTCTTCAAAATGTCCCGCTTCGGGCGCTCTGTACGCGCTCAGAGGTGGGCGCCTTTGAGTGCCGGCTCGGGCAGGGAGGGCCTCGGAGGGGGGCGCGTGCGTGTCCTGCACCTGCAGAGGGTGTCGGGGCACGCTCCCACCCACCTCCGCGGGGCACTCTTTAAAGGAAGCGGCGGTGGCTCTCAGCGCTTGAGGGACGGCCTTCGGCCCAATGGTCAGGTGCACAGCTGCTGGGTCTTGCAGTGGCGCAGGAGGTGTCAGGCGAGCAGCACAATGGCTCCGAGTGCGGAAGGCAAGAGTGATACACTGGGACGCGGGGCTCGCAAGGGCCTGGCCCGCTCACCTGAGTGCCCTTCCCTGCACCGGGCAGACCCTTGCGGGCCCCGCGTCCCAGTGTATCACTCTTGTCTTCCGCACTCGGAGCCATCGCGCTGCTCGGCCGGCACCTCCTGCACCATCGCCAGACCAGCAGCCGCCCCGAAGGCCGTCCCTCACACACTGAGAGCCGCCGGATCAGTCCGCCACCGTTGCCTTTAAAGTGGCCCCCGCGGTGGCTGTTGGGAGCGCGCCCCTGCCCTGACGCCCTCTGCGCAGGCGCAGGCACGCACACTCCCCCCCCATCGACGGTGTCCCGCTTTGGGATTTTGAAAATCCGGTCACTTTAGACTACAATGGCTACAGGAAGATGTCTTGTGCGGAGTCAAATCATTGCTCTATTGAATTCGTCCTTCTCCATTAATGTTTCTGGCTGGATAAGTCCCCTTGCACATGCCCAATGATCCCTGCCCAAACTGTTTGTTTGTGTGCTAATTCCCCACTCTTGAGAGCAGTGCTAATCTCCATTTCGAAGCCGAAAAGCCAGCGCTGTCAGAAGACATCGCCATGGTCATGTGGCTGGCATGACTAAACTCCGAAGGCGCACGGAACACTGTTAAAGGTGGTCCCTATTTTTCTACTTGTGTTTTTACATCCTTTCAAACTACTAGGTTGGCAGAAGCTGAGACAAGTAATGGGAGCTCACTCCATTACGTGGCGCTAGGGATTCAAACCGCTGAACCGGTGATCTTTCTGCTCAACAAGCTCGGCATCTTAGCCACTGAGCCACCACGTCCCTTTTTCTGGCTGGATATGATGGGACTTATATCCCAACTCATCGGACACAAATCAGATTGAGGAAGCCTAATCTCCACCAAATCATAGTCATTTACTCACTGTGTTCACACAGCTTATCAAAATCACGAAAAAAGTAACAAGGTTTAATGCTGACCAAGCTTGGCATGTTTTTGTACGCATACATCTGCTACAGCTTTACTTTACCTAGTTGAAGGTGCTTCAGTATGAAGTCAGAAAGCTTCAGAAGGCAGGATTTTTTCCCCCTCCGATCTAACCCAAGGCAGCAGTTGGTGATGTCTTGAACGCAACATCATATTTTGCTTGAAATCAAAGATCAAAACGGGCAAAGGGTCGTATGAAACTGCCCAAGCAGCTGTCTAGCTAGAAACATTTTATTTAGTCAATAACAAGCAACAGAACAAAGACATTGGATTTCTGCTTTTCGGAATAGAATTCCAGCAACACTACTTAACAGTCCATCATAGATGGACACACCAGGGCTGCCAAGATACTACCTGTTCAGACGAACTGGTCCGAACCGGTAGGAACCCACCACTGTTTATATGTAGGGTGTAAATGTATACATATGTATATGTATAGCATGTCTATATCTATGTAATGTATGGGTAAACTTTTGATAGCAGGCAATAGAATTTCATTCTTATTTTTTATTATTTATTATTTATTGAATTTATACCCAGCCCTTCTCCAAACGGACCCAGGGCGGTGCACAGGAACATTAAAAACATACAAACATATAAAACTTTTTTTTTAAAAAAAACTTATTCAACTAACAACCTGTGCTAAAACCGAATTAAAATCCCCATTTTAAAACTATCTACGAGTCAGTGTTAGAGGCTACGCTAGGCCGTCTAGTTGGAACAGGTGTGTCTTCAGACACTTGCGGAAGAGGCGGAGGTCAGAGATGGTATGGAGTTCAGGGGGCAAGTCGTTCCAAAGGGCTGGTCCTGCCACAGAGAAGGCTCTCCCCCTGGGTGTCGCCAGTCGGCATTGTCCGACTGGCGACCCTCTCTGTGGGAGCGTATCGGTCTAAGGGATGTATGGGGCAGGAGGCGGTCTCGCATATAACTAGGCCCCAAGCCATGGAGCGCTTTAAAGATGGTCGTTAGAACCTTGAAGCGCACCCGAAAGACCACAGGAAGCCAGTGCAGTTCGCGCAGGATAGGTGTTATGTGGGAGTGTCTAGGCACTCCCGTAATCACCCGCGCGGCTGCGTTCTGGACTAGCTGTAGCTTTCTGGTGCACCTCAAGGGAAGCCCCATGTAGAGAGCATTACAGTAGTCGAGTCGAGATGTGACGAGTGCTTGAGTGACTGTGCGTAAGGCACCCCGATCCAGTAAGGGGCGCAATTGGCACATCAGGCGTACCTGATAAAACGCCCCCCTGGCCACGGCTGCCACATGATCTTCCATAGACAGCCGGGAATCCAGGAGGACACCCAAATTGCGCGCCCTCTCCACGGGGGCCGGTGTTTCGCCCCCAATGGCCAGAGTTGGAATAATCTGGCTGAACCGGGGTGCCGGAAGCCACAGCCACTCAGTCTTGGACGGGTTGAGCCTGAGTTGTTACTACCCATCCAGATCCATACGGCCTCCAAGCACCGGGACATAACCTCGATGGCATCGTTGGGGTGGTCTGGGGTGGATATGTACAACTGAGTATCATCAGCGTACAGATGATATCCCACCCCGAAACCACGGATGATCTCACCCAGCGGCTTCATATATGTGTTGAACAGTAGGGGCGAGAGGACTGACCCCTGAGGTACCCCACATATGAGGGGCCTCGAAGTCGACCTCTGCCCCCCTGCCAACACACATTGCGACCGACCAGAAAGGTAGGACGAGAACCACCGCAAAACGGTGCCTCCCAGTCCCAACCCCCCCAGTCGACGCAATAGGATACCATGGTCGATGGTATCAAAAGCCGCTGAGAGGTCTAATAGGACTAGGATAGAGGAAAATCCTCTATCCCGCGCCCTCCAGAGATCATCAACCAACACGACCAATGCGGTCTCGGTGCTGTGCCCGGGTGGAAGCCGGACTGGCGCGGGTCTAGATAATCAACTTCCTCCAAGTGTCGCGGAAACTGTTGAGCCACCACACTCTCAACAACCTTCACTAAAAAATGAAGGTTGGAGACGGGACGATAGTTCTCTAATAATGCTGGATCCAGGGACGGCTTCTTGAGGAGGGGCCTTACTACCGCCTCTTTCAAGACGGCAGGCAAGGTCCCCTCACTCAAAGATGCGTTGACAATGCCCTGGAGCCAGCCTCGTGTCATCTCCCAGGATGCCAGTACAAGCCAGGAGGGACACGGGTCCAATAAACATGTGGTGGCCCTAAGTCTCTTTGACAACTTGTCCATATCCTCGGTAGTAACAAAATCAAACTCCTCCCATGATGGTGTCACAAGAACAGCCTCGGCACACTTGACTGGACCACTGTCGATGGAAGGTAACTCGCTCCGAATCCGAGTGATTTTCTCCTGCAGATAAATCCCAAATTCCTCTGCTCGACCCTGTAAAGGGACTTCCCGCGGCCTCTGTTGAAGGAGGGAGCGGGTCACCCCAAACAGGGCGGCAGGGTGGTTATCAGCGGATGCAATAAGAGTGGCACAATACTCGCGTTTGGCCACTCTTATCGCCACTAAGTAAGTCCTAATATGGTCTCTCACTAGTGTTCGGTCGGCTTCGGAGTGAGATGATCTCCATCTGCTCTCTAGGCGTCTCTTGTGGCGCTTCATCTCCCTGAGCTCCTCGGTAAACCAAGGAGCCCAGGTGGTTCGACGCCGCAAGAGAGGCCGTAAGGGCGCTACTCGGTCCAAGGCCCCCGTGGCCGCACTTAGCCATGCGGTCACTAGGTTCTCAGTCGAGTCGCGGGGCAAGTCCACAGGAATTGGCCCAAGCTCCCTTTGGAACCTTATCTTAATGTGTGTCAGAGTGCCCACAGAAAAAATTGATATTTTTTAATCTTAACTCTTTATAAAGTTGATCAGTTATACTCTATCAAGCCTATGTTGTCTCTTAATGGTCACAGAGTGAAACCTTCCTCAGAATGATCCCTGCCCAAACTGTTTGTTTGTTCATTCGACCTTCCTTCCTTCCTTCCTTCCTTCCTTCCTTCCTTCCTTCCTTCCTTCCTTCCTTCCTTCCTTTCCTCCCTTCCTCCCTTCACTCGCTCCCTTCTTCCTTCCCTCTTTCCTTCCTTTCCTCCCTCCCTCCCTCCCTCCTTTTATCTTTCTTTCTTTCTTTCTCTTTCTTTCTTTCTTTCTTTCTTTCTCTCTGTCTCTGTCTCTGTCTCTGTCTCTGTCTCTCTCTCTCTCTCTCTCTCTCTCTCTCTCTCTCTTTCTTTCTTTCTTTCTTTCTTTCTTTCTTTCTTTCTTTCTTTCTTTCTTTCTTTCTTTCTTTCTTTCCAGTGTACCCTTAGTCCTTGTAAGGCTGGCCACCCTTCTCTTTGCTTTCCCCTTTCCTAGCATTCAGGACTTCTGAGAAGAGTTTGGTCTTCATATAATGGATTCAAAATAGGGTAATGTAGACCTGAAATGAGAACTCTGAATTGATTCGTTCCATGATTCATTTGTTTGTATTCTTGGCAATCCATCACGGTTGCTTTCTTAAAGCAAGCTGGTCGTACTTTTTATGCCTACTTCTTCAAAGTCCATCTTTAATCTCCATAGAACGTCATAGGGAAAACCTACTGCCTGCGTGATTCTGAACTTTGTGTGTGAAAACACATCATCGTTTTTGAATATGTTTCCAACACCTTCATTGCTACTCTACCAAATGCTAGGCGGTAGTATATTTCTTGACTGCTAGTTCTTTTATTGTTGATAATCAATCCTATAGGCAAAAGCTATCCATCACTTCCGTATCTTCACTGTCATTTTTGAGCTGATTACTGTACTTGTTTTCATTAGTTTGGTCTTCTGTATGTTTCATCTTGGTACCACTTTTTTTTTTTTTCATTCTATTTCTTGACTTCATGATTAGAGCTTGCAGATCATTTTGACACTCGGAGTAGTATCATCAGCATAGCACAAGTTATTTATGTTTTTGTTTTCCTCCGCTTTTTAAAACCATACTCAACTTCTTCCAGTCCAACCTCCCTCAACGTGTTGGCTGGATCAATAATGGGAGAATTTACAGCCTCATCTCAATTTCTTGGCTAGCCTACAGCCAGACTGTTTTGCCTTGTTCTGTCCATATTGTAGCTTCCTGAGCCACGTATGCATTTCACAGGAAGACAATGAGATGCTCTTGGATTCCCTCTCTATTAAATACTACCCCTCTCCCCGTTGACTTGATTGAAACAATTAAAGGTCTCTTGAATTGAAACAATATAATCTACAAAATCAACAGTCACTGTTGCAACCAGTTCAAACTCGCTAAACCGCTTCAAACTCGATTGCAGAAAATACAACTTCAGCAACAGAGTGGTGAACAATGCCTGGAATGCTCTACCTGACTGTTGTTACAGCCTCAAACCCGCACAGTTTCAATCTCAAACTGTCTACCGTGGACCTCAGCCCATTCCTAAGAGGTCCGTAAAGGGGATGTGCATAAGCGCACCAGCGTGCCTACTGTCCCTGTCCTATTGTCCCCATTTATCTGAATTTCCTTCTTTTGTTCATGTTTATCTTCATACCTATACTTGTTATCTTGTGCATGTTTGACAAACAAAGAAACAAACAAATTCTACATGGGTCAAACATCACGTCAGCTAAAAACCAGGATCCAGGAACCCCAGCCGGCAGTTAAAGGCCATGATCCCAAATTCTTAATCTCTACCCACACTGACACCAACAACACCAGTTTGATTGGAGCAACATGCAAATTATTGGCCACACTGCTACCCTCCACGCTCATGAGTTCATCAAAGACTGGCACTTCACAAGCGATTCCATCAGTAGACACACTGACCTACAACCTGCCTAGAATCCAAATCAGCCGCACAGCCAATCAGAGACAGACAGACCCTCAACCAACCCATGCAACCCCCCCCCAATCCTGACCTGATGTAACTGTTCTGACCTAGGCTTCCCAAGGTCATGAAGCAGACTCCTTGTCCCGATAAAACCTCTTTTATTTAGATTAAAGGGAATTCCTCTCCAGCAAAGTCCCGGCCAACAGTCTTTCATGAGATTACACAACTACAGACCTTTATCAGGCTTGGAGAGTTGCCAGGCTGATATCTTCCAAACGCCAGGCTGTAGCAGCAATTATTTGGAAAGAAGTCATGAACGGATCTTCACCCTAATGAATTGAATTAATTGTCTCCTGCAAACTCCCCTCCCCTTTCATTCCTCTTTATTCCCTATGGAAGGGACCATTCACTGTCCACCTGTGCCTTTACTCCTGAGTCAGCACTTGTTCCTTAGCTGTTCCCTTCTGCTGGCAGTTCTGCACATATGCATATTGGGAACAGGCTCCAACTGCTCTTCTGCCCCACTGATCTCTGACTCTGAAGGCAGCTGATAACTGTTGGACGGCCCTGGCTCCATCTCTGCCTCTGATGCAGAGCACTCATCAGAGCCTTTCCCAGAGTCTAGGACTGGCCCATGCTCCTCTTTAACCGTATCTCTGTCTCAGTCTGCCACCAGCTCCACTGGCCGCTGGCGAGCCACAATAATAACCTCCCTATTACAAGACACATCACAACACTCATTGATGACTCACACCTGATCCATCACAAGGCTATCACAAGACCCTCATTTGGCACACCCACACCTGAAGCCCTTATAAACAAGAACATGGACACGGACATCCCCTAAACTCTGCTGAAGATGTTACCTAGCCTGGTAACAAAACATTGGAAACCAACCCACAAGCTTCAGAAAATGAACCTTCACCTTCAAAGGTCTCTCTATAATTAATGAAGCACATACTTCTTTTTGGTATTCTGTGGCTTTCTCAATTATCCGAAGTGCATTGTAATATTTCATGTTCTTCAGTCTTTTCTAAAGCTGGCTTGAACACCTGGCATCTCTTTTTAGATGAAGGGCCCTAAACTGCATTGAGTAATCCTAAGGATCATTTCATCAGCCCATGAAATTAGGGTATTTTGTAATGGTTTCCATATTAAGTCTATTAAGTCTGTTTTCTTTGGCATTGGCATGTAGAATAAGTTTCTCCAAATTGTCGACCACTGGGTCATTCTCCATTTTTTTCAGCATAGCTTGATTTGGATTCTTTACTGATTCTTCTCAGGTGACAAGTGTCTGTGGTTATAGTCAGTAACAATAGAAGAAGTTTTACCCTTCATGGTGAGATTCAACTGGTTCTCTGAGCGCGCACGCAGTGCATTTGAAAACAACTCAAAAACTTACCTTCTACTGCAGCCCCAGTGAGTAAAACAGCTGAGGCACGGCAATCCGCTCCGCCTTGCCTATCAGCTGGGCTTCAAACAAAGGGAATATAGGTCAGTGTAGCACAGGGGCAGGTGGGCATGCACACCTGATTGTCGGAGCGAACCGATTCACTCTCAGCTGATTGTTGGAGCTACCAACTCATCCGAAACAGCTGAATCCCACTCCTGCCTTCATGTGGAGCTGGTTGATCTACACTATGAGGCTGAACAAAGTCCCATCATCTGTCACTACACTGCCCATCCCTTTTATCTTGCATAGTTTACCATTTCCTCTTAGGCAGCATAAGTCTTTTCTAGTGTTGCTAAAGCCATCATTTCTCTCCAGCATCTTCCTTATATCACTGCTTCTCAATATATGTCCATTTTCCTTAGCTGGGCAGATAGGATAGTCATCATTCCTTGGGTAACCCTGCTGAAATTGTATATTTTGGGCATAATTTTCAATGTCCTTCTTTCCTCCTAGAAACACTTTCTTCCCCTACAAGGCAGTTTCGCAGGCTTATATATATATTTAATATAATATAATATAATATAATATAATATAATATAATATAATATAATATAATATAATATAATATAATATAATATAATATAATATAATATAATTAATATAATATAATATAATATAATATAATATAATATAATATAATATAATATAATATAATATAATATAATATAATATAATATAATATAATATAATATAATATAATATAATATAATATAATATAATATAATATAATATAATATAATATAATAATATAATATAATATAATATAATATAATATAATATAATATAATATAATATAATTAATATAATATAATTAATATAATATAATATAATATCTATCTATCTATCTATCTATCATCTATCTATCCATCCATCCATCCATCCATCCATCCATCCATCCATCCATCCATCCATCCATCCATCCATCTATCTATCTATCTATTTGATCTATCTACACACGCATACACACACGTTATATCCAGCTCGTCTGCCTGGAATCCACACTGTATATCGTATATTAATACAATTGAGAGAGTTCAGAGGTATTTCAGGAGAAGAGTCCTCCACTCCTCTGCTCACACTAGAATATCTTATGCTACCAGGCTTGAAAATTTGGGTTTGGACAACCTAGAACTATGCCGCCTACGGTCTGACCTAAGCGTAGTATGTAAAATTATCTGCTACAATGTCCTACCTGTCAATGACTACTTCAGCTTCAACCACAATAATACAAGGGCAAACAATAGATACAAACTCAAGGTAAACCGCTCCAAACTTGATTGCAGAAAATACGACTTCAGCAACAGAGAGCTCAATGCCTGGAATGCAATACCTGACACTGTTGTTATATCCCCAAGAGCTTACATATTTCCCTCTTGCAACACTAACAAGATTTTTGTAACATTCTATTATTTCCATAATCTTTGATGAATCATGGAATACCAGCATGTGCCAGGGGTTTAGAGAAGTGCATATATTGTTCCTATTTTTTTAAAGGGGGGGAGAGGCTCCATAAAACTATAGACCAGTCAGCATGATGCTGATATGAGGTGTCAAGCCACTCAGATAAGATCCAGAAACTCTTAGAAGTTGATAAGAAAATCCAAGAATTCTATGAATTGATGTTCATAGAATCAAACTAAGAAATGATACCCATAGCTGCGGTGGCGCAGTGGTTAAAATGCAGTACTGCAGGCTACTTGTGCTAGCTGCCAGCTGCCTGAAATTTGGCTGTTCAAATCTCACCAGGCTCAAGGTTGACTCAGCCTTCCATTCTTCTGAAGTAGGTAAAATGAGGGCCCAGATTGTTGGGAGCAAGAGGCTGACTCCGTAAACTGCTTAGAGAGGGCTGTAAAGCACTGTGAAGCGGTATATAAGTCTAAGTGCTATTGCTATTTTTCAGCAATTGCAAATATTCAATATAATTGCATATATTGAGCAATTAACTTCACACATTTAATATTTTGTTTCTCATGGCATCTTATGTAGTAATCTATTTTAATCCTTTTTTTTTCATTGAGTTGGCTTTCCCCCCAAAATCCTTTGCTATTACAATTGTCCAATTTATTCCTTTTTTAGCCTGATAATTAAAAGACCTCAAGCAAAAGTCAGTTTCTGAACTTTGCTTAGTGGGAGGCAGGATAGTTTATCAAAAAAAATAAATTATATCGATCCGATCTTGGAACAGAGTGACTAGTTTAATTGAACACGGAAGTATGATGAATGCTGTCTACTTAGACCGGCAAACCTCCCATGAAATTTTAATACAGAGGATGACAAAAATAGGGTGGCATTGCTGATGTTTCACACGGAGAATAAAATTATACAGAGATGAAATAGCTAATTCAAAATATCTGAAGACTTGGGTTTTTCCCCCCAGGATAAGAAAAATAAATTTAAATCGCAAGGAAGAAGATTGTTTCATTGTAAGAAACAATTACAATGTATTTATTTTCCGTAAAGAAATAGACTATTTGTTAGGATATTCATCCTTATGTTGGGTTGACAATATATATAAGCCAGTATTCTTAAAGAGTATATGTAGTTTTAAGAACTATGTTGAATTCTGATTGGCTGTGCTTCTCAGCTGTACCATAAAAGGAAGCTCAGAAACACAGTTCATTCCCTTTTTGATTCCTTTGATTCCTGTGCTTACTATTTGCCGCTGAGGAGCTGAAGCTGAAGACTGAAGAAAGAAGAAGTATTTGTTTCACATCACCGTAAGATAATTCTGTGTTTGGTGAAGGACTGTTATTGTTTGAGAAGTTAGTATCACTGGTTGGAAGAAGTATTTTAGTTGCTACAAAGTAAAGACTATTTTTTCTTACTATCAGTGTTTTAGAGTTTGTGCGTGGTTAAAGCAACGTATCACTTTACTGTCTGGTGTATTACACTATTCCGCATTTATCTTCAAACGGGGATCTTTGTTACCCCTAACACTGGTTACGGGACCAGAGTTGAAACACTGGTTCTGAACCCAGAGTTGCTAACATTATTGCAGCAGGAGAACGTTTTCAAAATGAGGCTGTATGACCATAAGTTGGGAATGCTGTAGTAGCGGGTGATTGTATGAGCAAGAGGTTTGACTACATCAGTGATGGCTAGCCTTTCTGTGGTTGGGTGCCAAAAATGCATGCCAGCACCATAATCCAAGCATGTCCCCACATGCGGATGCGCATACAATTGACCATGCACCCCACATGCGCGCCACACTGCTCACATCCAAGCTGAGCTTGGTATTTCCTCTGCAGGGCTGGGGGAGGCTATTTTCACCCTCCCCAGGCTCCAGAAAAGCCTTTGGAGCCTGGGGAGGGCAAAAAACTAGTCCAACAGGCCTACCGGAAGTTTGGAAATGATCCCTTTCCGGCTTCCAGAGTGCCTCCAGGGGACGTGGAGGCCATTTTTGCCTTCCCCAGGCTCCTGGAAAGTTTCTGGAGCCTGAGGAGGATGAAAAACAGGCCCAACGGACCTACCAGAAGTTTGGAAACATAAATATGTTTACCTATTTTCATATTTTTCTTTCCTGCTTCCTTACATCTATCATATTTATACACTATTTGATATACTACCTCATGATCATATATTAATGAACATACTTTATAGACCAGGGGTGTCAAACTCGCGGCCCACAGGCCTGATGCATCATGTGGCTGGCCACGCCCATGCCCGGTTTAGCGAAGGGGGGAAAAGTAGTGTTATGTCACGTAACAATGCCGTGATGACACGAGTTTGACACCCCTGCTATAGGCATTATTTCATACATTAAATGTAGCTCCTGGTTTGATAGTGTGCAGGCAATAGAATGTTGACCTCCAAGGTAGTCTCTAGATTAGTGTGATCACATAATCCAAAATGTGTCAGAACTAATCAATTTTTCTGACTATTATCCAAAAATGCTCTTTATAGGATGGATATGATGAAATGGGCTAATCTAGCCCAAATATCCTTTATCATACTAAACAGCATGTCAGGCCTGCAGCCATCTTTTCTTTTGGATCTTAGGCCTGCCGCACTTTCCATTATTCTACTGTGCATTTTCTATTGTGGGAAAATGGGAGAGGGGAATTGTACGGAGTTAGATGCTATGTAGCCATAACAACATTCTTTCTAGAAAGCCAAGGTCATCCTTTGTCTTTGCACCTCTGCACCTGGCCAGAACAGGATGGGTGGAACTGCCAGTATGGCAGTGGGTGATTGGATCATGGGATGGGCTTGTGGGTTTGGGGGAAAGATCTTGAACTTTCAAGTGGGTGGGGGAAACCAGGAAGCTTTCAGATTCGGGTTTTCCCAGATGTGCCAACATGGCTCTCTTAATAAATTGGAACTTTGAGCAATACTTTGCCTTGGACTTTGATTTACTTCTGGATGCTATTTGGAATCCTGACACAGCATTCTGTAAGAGGTAGAAATGCTTGTGGTGTTCCTTTTGAAAATGTTCAATGACACACTAATTTCTTTTGTAACGCTAACAGCTTATCAAATGAGCTCTCAACATCTGTACAGACTTTCAGAGAATTGCTTTAAATATGTATTTCCTCAGAACAATGTGTAGCATATGTTTCCATAATCAGACCAACGTATGGTTTTGCATTTTTTCAGCATGTTCCATTTATTCTAGATTGATCTTGTTAATATGGTGAAATCCAGCCCAGCCTCTGCTCATTTCTAGTTGAGAAGGTCTCCACTGGTAAACAAGATGTTGGACTGAACATGTTGAAGTCCAGTCTGACCAAAGCCTTCTGCTGTAATAGAAATACAATACAATACAATACAATAGCAGAGTTGGAAGGGACCTTGTAGGTCTTCTAGTCCAACCCCCTGTGTGGGCAGGAACCCTATACTATTTCAGACAAATGGCTATCTAACATCTTTTTAAAGGCTTCCAGGGTTGGGGCATTCACAACTTCTGGAGGCAAGCTGTTCCAGAGGTTAATTGTTCTAACTGTCAGGAAATTTCTCCTTAGTTCCAAGTTGCTTCTCTCCTTGATCAGTTTCCACCCATTGCTTCTTGTCCTGCTCCCAGGTGCCTTGGAGAATAGTTAGAATAGAATAGAAATATAGAATTCTTTATTGGACAAGTGTGATTGGACACACAAGGAATTTATCTTTGTTGTATAAGCTCTCAGTGTACATAAAAATGCATTCATCAAGAATCATAAGATACAACGCTTAGTGATAGTCATAGACAGTTAGAACAATTAACCTCTGGAACAGCTTGCCTCCAGAAGTTGTGAATGCCCCAACCCTGGAAGTCTTTAAGAAGATGTTAGATAGCCATTTGTCTGAAATGGTATAAGGTTCCTGCCCACGCAGGGGGTTGGACTAGAAGACCTACAAGGTCCCTTCCAACTCTGCTATTGTATTGTATTGTATTGTATAGGATACTAAATAAGCAATCAAATCATACTAGGAAACAAAGCATCCTGGCGGCCAATAACAGGCGTTCCTTATAACAGTTCCATGTTAAGACAAAGTAATTCTAGAACTTGAAGGTCTCTACTGTGGATACTGTCTAGTATTCTAATACTATTAATCGAAAACAAACACATACCTACATAGATATACATGCGTACACACATTTTATATAGCCCACATTTCCCAATGTACAGAGATTAAAACTAAGCCTGCAACATAAAACCCCATGACACTGAAGGTTAAAGCAGTGAACTCCAATCACAAAAGAAAATATTTTCAACAGCAGCCGAACACTGCCTGACCTCTTGGCTCAAATGCCTGGGGAAAACCCACTGAAAACTCTTGTTAACAAAGAACAATGGCATTTCCGTCTGCCACTGTCGCTTTGTTCTAATAACAGCTCTGATGATTCCAAGTTTACACATTGCACTAATACAATGTTTATTTGGTTTTGTTGTTATAGGATCCCAGCCAATGGACTTGTCAAACCAATGGCTTCGTCTAGTGCAGGGGTGTCAAAACTCAATTTCATAGAGGGCCGCATCAGGGTTGTGTTTGACCTCGAGGAGCCAGGGTGGGCATGGCCAGGATGGGCGTGGCCAGCTCAACATCACTTGTTTCAGGGGTGCCAAGCACTCTGCCAGCAAAAATGGGCTCCCGAGCTCCATTTTCAGTTGCAATGGTCTCTTGCAACCCTCTACCAGTGAAAACGGAGCTCTGCAAGGCTGTCCACAGCCTCACAAGCTCCATTTTCATTGGCAGATGCTCCGTGGGCCAGTCCTTTGCTGTTTCCAGTGCTGGCTCCCAGGCTTTGAGTTTGACACCCCTAGTCTAGTGGATGAAACCAGCCCATTATAGTTTATTTAACAAATCATGGTAAAATAAGCCATGTTTTAGCTTCTATGTACAGTGGTGGGATTCAGCCAGTTCACACCTATTCAGGAGAACTGCTGGTTGGAAGAAATCTCCTTTTGTTTTCCCCCCACTTTACAGGGCTAATCCTGTAAGGAAGGCAGGAAGGAAACATTCTGGTGTTGTTTCTAGCCTCATCTTTATTGCCCTGCTTACAGAAATCACCTCTCTGGTTAACCTTTATTACTGTCAGCTCCGGCGAGCCCACAGGCCTGGAGTTGCCATTTGGGTGGGGGGAAGCTCTGGGAGGTGCCAGGAATTGTGCTTACCAGCTGGGGATCCCCCTCCTCCACAAGCAATCCAGCTGAGAACTCTTCATAACACTACCTGACTGACTGCCAGGTGGTTTCCACTAAGAACACTCCATAACTCATAACTGACTGAGAACAATCCATGACTGATCGCCAGGTGGTTTTCACTCTGGGTCACGAGGTGATGGGTGGGGGTTTAGCCTAATTACCAAATAAAGTGTAAAAGTTGGTAGGGAGCACCGGATGTCAGCTCTGACAATTTATTCATTGCCTTAGTGGTTTGTGGGTCAGTTCCTGCCGGAGGAGATAAACTCATTTTCAAATGATATATGTGTTTGGCTGTTTCCTTAACCCTTTGGAACCTGACAGTTACTGTATTTTTCAGAGTATAAAACACATCTTTTTCCCTCAAAAAAGAGGCTGAAAATCTGGGTGCATCTTATGCACTGAATACCGCTTTTTTGCCTCCTGAAACTCCGCCCCCTTCACCAAAATGGCTGTGCAGAGCCTTTAATGGTCTTTCAGAGAGCTCCTGGGGGCTGGGGAGGGCAAAAATGAGCAAACAACAGGTTGGTTTTTTGCTCAGTTTTGCCCCCCCCCCCCCAGCCCGCAGGAGCACTCTATAAGCCTCCTACAAAAGATGGGCCCGTTTTTGCAAAAAAATGTCCCATTTTTTGCTCATTTTTATGCCCCACCCCCGAGAAAACTCTAGAAGCCTCCTAAAAGCTATTCATGCCCTTTGGGGGGGGGGATGGGCCCGTTTTTGCAAAAAAATGGGCTGTTTGGGGGAGGCTTGCAGAGTGCAAAAACATTTTTTTTTAAATTTGCCTCTTCAAAACCTTGGTGGTCTTATACTCCGGTGCATCTTATACTCTGGAAAATACAGTACATTGTAACAGCTAAGGCGAAGTGCCCATCAACTTGAGTGATGTTGAGTTGGCCATGCCCACATGGTCACATGAACCCAGATGGTCGTTAGGGAAAAGAACTGGTTGTTAAATTATTTGGATACATCTCCACTCTCTAGGTGAACTTCCCTTCCAAAGCTGACTCCTCTGAGAGCTTGTTAAAGCATTTCAGAGTAAATTAGCCAACCTGCTTGGATAGTATAGAAGTTGATTACAGAAACAAAGAAACAACCCTTGAACCTGATCTTCCTTCACAGATCACAGTGATATTGCTGCCTTTTAAAACCTTTGGACCATATGTCTCACGGAATATTAACTGAGCCCAGCTGTCACAGCATGCAGCAATAACTAGATGACCTTGGCTCATCAGGAAAAAAAGCTGAAGGGGATCAGATCTGATTAGCACCTGTAGGGAAGAGCTTCAGAAAATCTTATGATTTGTAAGTTAAGAGTGGGAAATTAAATAGCATCCTGGAAGAAAATAATAACCGTCCACTTCCACATTGCTACAAAAATAAAACCTTACTTTATTTTTCTTTATTTTTATTTTATTAAATTTATACCCCGCCCTTCTCCTTGTTAGGACCCAGGGCGGCGCACAGGGATGTTAAAATACATACAAAATATATAAAATATATGAAATTTAAAATACTTATTCTAATAAATAAACCCTGCGCTAAAAACCAAATTAAAATCCCAAGTTTAAAAACTATCTAATAGTCAGTATGGAGGCTACGCTAGGCCGGCTAGATGAAATAGGTGTGTCTTCAGACACTTGCGGAAGAGGCGGAGGTCGGAGATGGTGCGGAGTTCAGGGGGTAAGTCGTTCCAGAGGGCTGGGCCCGCCACAGAGAAGGCTCTCCCCCTGGGTGTCGCCAGTCGGCATTGTCCAGCCGACGGCACCCTGAGGAGGCCCTCTCTGTGGGAGCGTATCGGTCTGAGGGATGTATGGGGCAGGAGGCGGTCTCGCATATACTTGAGAAAGTCTTTATTTTATATGAGCCTAGCAGGGACGCAGTGGCTCAGTGGCTAAGATGCTGAGCTTGTCGATCAGAAAGGTTGGCAGTTCGGTGGTTCGAATCCCTAGCGCCGCATAACAGAGTGAGCTCCCATTACTTGTCCCAGCTTCTGCCCTAGATCAACAAAGATTTCCGACTCTACAGTAGAGTGTCCTGTCTCATCCTAAACTGCGAACACAAGAAAGGTTTGCATCCCCCCAAAATTTGTGTTGAGGGATGGTGACCACGATCCTGCTTCTCTAAACTAAAGCCTACTTAGGATAGTAAAAAAAAAAGTTCTTTTAACTACACTGCAAGAGGTGAATCTGATAGATAAAAACCTGTAAAACCTAGAATATTTCTTAAGAGGTTTTTACCAGTAAGAAATATTCTACCGGCTTTAAACATTTATCCTCCCTACTGCAAGATGAAGAATGTGGTGTTAAACAAGCTGCGCATACCCTGAATTCTTCAAACAAAGATATTTCCCCCCTGTTCTTGGTATAACATTTTTAGCTTCTCATTATAAACATGTCTTTCTTAAATGTACATAATTAGCAGCAATGTTCTTCTCATCGGTATGTGTGGGTGTGTGTATAAAATCTTAATTATATAAGTTGACTTGAAACTTTGCAGCAGCACCTTTTGTTATTTCCAGTTCTTTTTTTTTTTAAATGAACTTTGTAACAACTGAAAGGAAAGCATTTAAGGAATCACTTGTATAAATTAATCCTAGTGGCAAAATGACTTAACCCACTTTTGAATGCCCACATTTTTTCTACAGCTACTGTGTTATATATGTCTGGGATTCAGAACTTCTAATTCTAAATAATTCCATTATGTAATATACCTCAAGGTAACACAGTGGCTCAGTGGCTAAGATGCTGAGCTTGTCGATCAGCATCTGGTCTGCAGTTCGGCGGTTCGAGTCCCTAGTGCTGTGTAGTGGAATGAGCTCCAATTACTTGTCCCAGCTTCTGCCAACCTAAGCAGTTCAAAAGTACATAAAAATGCAAGTAGAAAAATAGGAACCACCTTTGGTGGGAAGGTAACAGCGTTCTGTGTGCCTTCAGCATTTAGTCATGCTGGCCACATGACCACGGAGATGTCTTCAGACAGCACTGGCTCTTCGGCTTCGACACGGAGATGAGCACCATCCCATAGAGTTAGGAATAATTAGCACATATGTGCGAGCGGAACCTTTACCTTTACCTAATATACCTCAATGTATTTGGGTCTGAACTGAATCCATTTTTCCTGCAGAGAAGTATTATTTTCTCCTGCATCCTCAGTGGGATGCATCAATTGTTTAGTGCTGCAAAGAAATTATCTATTTATGACAATAAGAAATACCACTGTGAAATTTCAGAGTTTCATTCTACCCAGCAAACAAAGCAAGCTAGCTTTTCTTTTGAGAGTCAACCCCTCTTTTAGCATTAGCAGGCATCTTATCTTTTTAAAAATGTAATCATTACTCCATTATTAAAAGTAGGACAAGAAATAAAAGGATGGAAGCTTATCAAAGAGAAATTCAACCATAGAATTAAGGAGAAACTTCCTGCCTGTGAGAACAATTAATTGAACGAATGGCTTGCCTTCAGAAGTTGTGGGTGCTCCATTATAGGAGGTTTTTAAGAAGAAACTGGACAGCCGTATTACCCCCAACCTACCTATCTACTATATTTCTTACTCTCTCCCTCTACCTACCTACCTACCTACTGTATTTCTTACTCTCTCCCTCCACCTACCTATCTACCTACTGTATTTCTTACTCTCTCGCTCTACCTACCTACCTACCTACCTACCGTATTTCTTATTCTCTCCACCTACCTACCTACCTACCTACCTACCTACCTACCTACCTACCTACCTACCTACCTACTATATTTCTCCCTCTCTCTCTCTATGCCTCTACCTACCTACCTATCTACCTACCTACCATATTTCTCCCTCTCTCTCTATCCCTCTACCTACCTACCTACCTACCTACTGTATTTTTCCCTCTCTCTCTATCCCTCTACCTACCTACCTACTGAATTTCTCCCCCTCCCTCTATCCCTCTACCTACCTACCTACCTACCTACCTATCTACCTACCTACCTACCATATTTCTCCCTCTCTCTCTATCCCTCTACCTACATACCTCCTGTATTTCTCCCTCTCTCTATCCCTCTACTGTATTTCTCCCTCTCTCTTTCTCTCCCTCTACCTACCTACCTACCTACTGTATTTCTCCCTCTCTCTCTATCCATCTACCTACCTACCTACTGTATTTCTCCCCCTCTCTCTATCCCTCTACCTACCTACCTACTGTATTTCTCCCTCTCTCTATTCCTGTACCTACCTACCTACCTACCTAGAGAGAGAGAGGAGAGAGAGGCTGCTGCCTCAGCAGTAGCCTCAGTGGGGGGAATTGGCGCGGGCAGTGGAGGAGAGGCCACTGACTCAGCAGTGGCTTTGGTGGGGTGGAGTTGGCATGGGAGGCGTGGGCAGCGGAGAGAGAGGCCGCTGACTTGGCAGTGGCCTTGCTGGAGGGGAGTTGGCGGCCTGGGCGGCCGTGGCAGAGGAGAGATAGGCCGCTGAGGAGGTGACTGAGGAGGTGATATGACGCAGACCTCTCCACCACTTGTGCAAGTGACGTGAACTGAAAAGTGACTGTGTGGGAGGGGACACGAAGTGGAGGGGGGCGAGTGAGCAAGTGAGGGAAACACACAGAAGAGCTGCAGTTTTACGTTCGTGTGGCGTGTACCTGGCACTGGTGTGCCATCCATACAATCTGTACGTATCATTGGTGCTGCCCTTGTAAGGAACACTGTGTGAAAATCTGGTAGCGATTGGTGCAGTAGTTTCTGAGATTAGTGGTTTTGAACAAACTCATAGTTAACTTTTTATTTATGTAGATGTGTGTATGAGAAATAGAAATAAAAAACTTTAAAAAAAAGCAGTGGTGGGATCCTGCTGGTTGAACAACTTGTTTGGTGATCGCATGCGTATGCACAGTTTTAACAAAACTTGCCTTTCATGTTATGTCTGGGGAGTAAAACAGCTGAGGTGCGGCAATCCGCTCTGCCGTGTGAATCAGCTCTGAAGATATAGGTAAGTAACGCACAGAGGCGGGCGGGCTACCTGATCATCAGAGCAAACCAGTTCGCTCCCCAGCTGATCGTTGGAGCTATCTGTTCACCTGAAACAGTCCAAACCAGCTGAATCCCACCTCTGCCTTCAAGGTCCCTTCCACCTTTGTTATTCTCTATTCTTTCTGTTCTGTATCATCTCCTCCCTTCTCAGTGCTGGAGCAATCAGAGGTCTCCACTTGTTTTTATTCCCTTTGGTAGTATCGGAAGCAACCAGAGGCCAATAGTTCCTTTCCGTTCACCGTCCTTCAGCTGCTGTGCACATTGGAGGGAGGAAGGAGGGACGGATGGGAAATGGGCTTTTCATTTCTCTGTTGAATAACCTTGCAGACTCTAATTTGAAACAAACAAAGCATCTCAAAGCGTTTCTCCTTGGAGGATTGTACTGAGTGTTACTAAATTGCTGAATATTTAATCGTCATACACATGCTCCAGACCCCAAGGTCTGTCCCCCCAATGATAAGCTCTTTTTTTATTAAATGAACTTTAATTACTTAATAATTAGACCGTCTGTAGGGAGAAGATAGGGATCTTGATAGGCTTCCAACTCAGCTGTAGGGCAAACCAAGCTTCCCCTGGCATTCTTTTTTCCTTTTTGATTAGAAATTAAAAGCAGGTGTGCTAAGTCCTTTGCCGAGGCCTGGGCCAAGGAGGCAATTTTCCCCTTAGGGGACAAAGATTTGATGAGAAGTTGAGCTGCAAAAGACATTGTTCTGCGATGATTGTGCAAATTAACATGAACGGAAGGCAGAAAAGAAGCTCAAGACAAGCTAACACGCTTTGTGAGGAAGAGATGAGGCTGACAAATGGGAGAGGCCACAAAGACTTCATTGTTTATTTCCAGCACAACACTGGAAATTTACAACACATTCTTGTACAAACCCAACTTGAGTTCCAGTTAAGGTGAGAGAACTTTAAACCTGTATCATGTCTCCATGTGTAGTCCTCAATGGAACTGCATCTACATAGAGGGAAGTATGCAGTGGAGTACTGCAAGGCTCTGTTTTAGGCCCAGTACTCTTCAACATCTTCATCAATGATTTGGATGAGGGAATAAATGGGGAACTCATCAAATTTGCAGATGACACCAAGCTGGCAGGAATAGCCAACACTCCAGAAGATAGGCTTAAGATACAGAAGGATCTCGACAACTTGAACATTGGGCACTATCTAATAAAATGAAATTCAATGGCGAAAAGAGTAAGGTTCTACATTTAGGCAACAAAAACAAAATGCACAGGTACAATATAGGTGGTACCTTGCTCAATAGCAGCAACTGTGAGAGGGATCTTGGAGTCCTTAGTGGACAACCATTTAGATATGAGCCAGCAGTGTGCAGCAGCTGCCAAAAAAGCCAACACAGTTCTAGGCTGCATAAACAGAGGGATAAAATCAAGATCACATGAAGTGTTAATACCACTTTATAAGGCCTTGGAAAGGCCACACTTGGAATACTGCGTTCAGTTTTGGTCACCACCATGATGTAAAAAAAGATGTGGAGACTCTAGAAAGAGTTCAGAGAAGAGCAACAAAGATGATTAGGGGACTGGAGGCTTAAACATATGAGGAACGGTTGCAGGAACTGGATATGTCTACTTTAATGAAAAGAAGGACTAGGGGAGAAATGATAGCAGTCTTCCAATATCTCAGGGGTTGCCACAAAGAAGAGGGAGTCAAACTATTCTCCAAGGCACCTGAGGGCAGAACAAGAAGCAATGGGTGGAAACTAATCAAGGAGAGAAGTAACTTACAACTGAGGAGAAATTTCCTGACAGTTAGAACAATTAGTCAGTGGAACAGCTTGCCTCCAGAAGTTGTGAATGCCCCAACACTGGAAGTCTTTAAGAAGATGCTGGATAGCCATTTGTCTGAAATGATATAGGATTTCCTGCCCAGGCAGGGGGTTAGACTAGAAGACCTCCAAGGTCCCTTCCAACTCTGCTATTGTATTGTATTGTCTCTCCAGAAATAGAGACAAACAACAATAGTGTTTTGACACTAGGCTTCCCAAGAGCAGGAAGCAAACTTCTTGTCCTGACAAAAACCCCTTTTATTAGTTTACTATAAATTCTGCCCATTCACATCCAGCCAAGTCTTTCAAGGGAGTATTTACAGTCACAGTCCTTATCTGGCTTGGAGAGCTGACAGGCCGATATCTGCAAAACTTGGCAAGGAGTCTCAGAAAGTCACGAACCAATTAAGTGAACTAATTGTCTCCTGCAAACTCCATTCCCCTTTTGCTCCTCTTTTATTTCCTCTGGGGGGAGCCATTCACCATCCACTTGTGCCCTTACTCCCAAGTTGACCCCTGTTCTTTAGCTCTTCCCTTCGTCTGGCAACTCTGCACATGGACACACTGGGAACAGGCTCCAGCTGTTTGTCTGCATCACTGATGTCTGCCTCTGAAGACAGCTGATAACTGGCATACGGCTTTGGCCCCCTCTCTGTCTCCAACACAGAGCCTTCCCCAGACTCCAGGACTGGCCCATCTTCCTCCCCAACCTCCTCACTGTCTAGGTCTGCTGCCAGCTCTGCTGGCAGGCCACAACACATAGAGAGATGTTATTAGGCTACTCATTACAGGTAATCCTTGACTTACGGCCACCATTGGGACTGGACTTTCTATTACTAAGCAAAGCAGTTGTTAAATGAGATGTGCCCAATCTTATGACCATTTTTGCCATGATTGTTCCATGAATCACTGCAGGTTTCAAGCCAATCCTGTGGGCGTTAAGAGAATCCAGCTTCCTCGCTTGACTTTGCTTGTTGAAAGTTGGTTGGGAAGGTTGATCGGATGACCCCGGAATGCTGCAGTTGTCATAAATAGAAGAGGTGCTGCCACCAAGTATTTGAATTTGGATTGTGTGACGGAGGGGATGTTGTGATAGGCCAGTGACGGCTTTTGCCATCAGGTGCCAAAAGCAGGGGGAGTGCAGGGGGATCCTGCACAGGCATGCCCACACCCATAATTATATGTGCATGACCCCCCCTGCACATGTGCACATGACTCCCCCACGCATGCGCACACAACCGCTACCCTTCCTCCACTTTTTCTGCATGATGGATCCATTTTTCGCCCTCCTCAGGCTCCAGAGGCTTTCTAAGAGTCTGGGATGGCGAAAACAGCCTCCTCCCACCCCCCAGGCCCTCCAGAGGCTTCAGGGGCTGAAGCCTCCGGAGGGCAAAAACAGCCCTAGAGGTAACCCAGAATTCTGTTCTAGAACTTCTAATTTGCATGTTGGGTTGCTTTTCGCCCCCCAGAGGACGAAAAACGGCCTTACATAAAGGCCGAAGTCAGCTGGCCAGCATGCACATGTGCACTGGAGCTGATAGGGCAACAAACTCACGTGCCCTAACAAATGGCTCCACGTGCCACTTGCGGCATGCGTGCCATAAGTCGCCATCACAGTGATAGGCATTAAATATGAGGACCGGCCATAAGTCACTTTTTTTCCCAGTACAGGGGGAAAAAAAAAAAAAAGCGCAGAATCTGGTGTTCGCTGACAGAGCAGTCGAGCCACCATAGGTGCCCTCCCCCCCCGCCGCAACACGAGTGACATCCTCCTGGCTATGCCCACCCCGGCCCTCCGAGGCCAAACACAACCCTGATGCAGGCCTCAATGAAATCGAGTTTGAGGATCCTGGTCTAAGTGCTAAATGCTGTCGCTATGACAAGAGGGATCTGTAACTGAGGATATGCAGAATTGAAGTGGAGCAGATTTAGAATATCAGGAAGCCTAGCCATCACGAAGGGAGCTATTCCAGGCCTCAGTAGATGGGGAGAATATTCAGCGCCAAAGCAATTTTGAAATTAAGATAATACCAGAGACCTCCTGTCCCTCCACCCCCCCCAAAACAAGAGGCAGGAAGCCTTCCTTTCGGATTCCAATTCATCTTTGCTCCTCTGTTATGCGGTATCCTGCTGCAGATACCCAAAATCTAAAGGTAGTTGGTTTTTTTTAATGAAAAAAGTTTTATTGGGTTTTATAAATTTTACATACAAAAGGTAAGGGTAAGGTGTGAAAAAACATTTTGAGAACTTTCTCGTCGAAGTCATTGACTCCATCTGAGCCTTCATGCACAAAATAGGTATTTCAGTTATACATTCATACTACAAAGTGGACAGAGATGCAAATAAAGTTATACCGTATTTATTCGAGTATAACGCGCGCACGTGTATAACGCGCACCCCCTAATTTTCGATTAAAAATCGGTATAAAATTTTGTTTCACTTTTTCTCGGCTCAGACCAAGCATTGTAAGTGACAAACGTTGTTGAACACGTGCGGCCATGATAAAAATCGTTTATAACGCGCACCCTCGTTTATAACGCGCACCCAAACTTTGAGTTCTTTTTTTGGTAGAAAATTTTGCGTGTTATACTCGAATAAATACGGTAATAACAATAATAAGAGTAAGAATTAAAACAATTGCAGAGGCGCAAGCCTTTCTTGAAAAACATTCCTTAACCCTTGAAAATGACAATGGGGGAGCAGAGGCGGCCGCGGCTCCGCCCACTGGGGGCCAGGCGGAAGAAGACACAATTGCCAAGAGACTTAGATCTCAAAAATGACTTTTTAGTATAATACAATGTTGTTTGGATGTTTAAGCACATTTGCTAGCCCTGTTCTGTTATTAAAGGTAGTTTTAAACAGCTTCCTGAGGTCATTTAGAGCAGGGGTCCCCAACCCCCGGGCCGCGGACCGGTGCCGGTCCCTGGCTGGATGGGAGCCGGGCCGCAAGGCTAGGGAGGAGGAGGGAGGGAGGAGGGGGCTGCCCCCTGAGCAGAGCGCGCAGGAGAACGCAGGCGTGGCTGTTCGCACCGTTGGAGTGTGACTCTTCCTCCACCCTCGTCGACGGAGGGACTCCTGGACGACGCCGGACCGGCCACCAATTCCCTCCCCTGCTGGCATGCCGGCCACTCGTTTTCATCCAGGGACTGCGGAGGCTCTGCGGGCTGGGGTGGGAACTGGCGGGTTGCTCCGGCGGCGCAAGGAGTCCCTCCGTCGACGAGGGTGGAGGAAGAGCCCCCACCATCCTCCTGCGTTCTCCCTCGCGCTCTTCCCAATGGGCTGCCCCCCCTCCCTCCTCCTCCTCTCCAGCCCGGCTCCTATCCAGCCACGGAGCCTGACCGAGCGAACGAGCGACCAAGCCTGGCAGGCGGGATGAGGAGGCTGGGGGCGGGGGGACGGGACGACGATGACGACGACAGACACACATAGAGAGACAGAGGGAGGGAGGGAGAGAAAGATAGACAGACACAGAAGGAGTGATTGAATGAATGAATGCAAGACAGACAGACACACACACACACACACACAGAGTGACAGAAATGGGCGGATGAAGGAGAGACACAGAGAAAGAGAGAAAGAAAGAAAAAAGTGGGAGAGAGAAAGACAGAGAAAGAGACAGAAAGGAAAGAAAGAGACAGGAAAAGATACAGAAAGAGGGAAAGAGAAAAAGAAAGAGAAAGAAATAGAAAGGGAAAGAGAGAAAGAAAGAAATAGCGAGAGAGAAAAAGAGAGACAGAGACAAAGTAAGAGAAAGAAAGAGAGAGAGAGAAAGAAAGAAAGAACTTATGACCACAGTTGAGGCCAAAAGTTTGGTTGCTAACCAAGATCATTGTTAAGTGAGTTTCACATTTTCAAAGTTGGCCACGCCCACCCAGTCACATGACTGCTGAGCCCCTCAGCCGGTCCGCAGAATTTTCTTTAAAATGAAACCGGTCCCTGGTGAAAAAAAGGTTGGGGACCCCTGATTTAGAGAACTGTGTCCCCGTATGTATTTTTTAATTTGAACAAGCTTAAAAGGGACGTTTTAATCTTTCTTCTTTCCGAGAACATGGTTCGACATCCTGACTTTGTGCCAAAAATTTAGTGCGAAAATCCCAGGAAGATTTTGGGTTTGGGTTTTTTCTGATGACTCGAAGGAATGAAAGCTAACGAGTCTTTTGCTCCGCAGCGTAAAATGAAATGAAATAAAATAAAATAAAATCGATCTGCTACCATGGGAACTTTTAACCATAGAAACAAGAAAGGGGATTCAGGCTATACATTTCCTGTAATTATTGTCAGACAAGGTGGCTATTTCAGGAAAAGAAGGTGAAGAGGACAAGTACTCTTCTCGAATGCAAAGGTATTGCGGCAATCGGGCTACAGGCTGTCCTCGATTTACAACAGTTTGTTTAGTGGCCGTTCCAAAATTACCACGGCACTGAAAAATCTGACTTAAAGTAAGACGGTTTTTCATAGTTTCAATTCTTGTGATTGAAATTCAGAAGCTTGGCAACTGGTTCGTATTTATGACCTTTGCTGTGTCCCAATATCATGTGATCACCTTCGGTGACTCTGTTTTGTATTTGTGTTTATTAGTTTGTCAAACATGTATAAGATAGCACAGGGATGGTGAAGCTTTTCGGCACCAAATGCCGAATACGGAGCAC
Source organism: Rhabdophis nuchalis (assembly GCA_039707465.1). Lineage (NCBI taxonomy): Eukaryota > Metazoa > Chordata > Lepidosauria > Squamata > Natricidae > Rhabdophis > Rhabdophis nuchalis. The sequence continues at coordinate 234,081,812 of CM077644.1, read as the reverse complement.
GTGCTCGCACAACCCAGAAGAGGAGCTGCCAAGGGGGCATGCAAAGGGAGAAATGAACTTCCGGTTTCTGCCACATGCATGCACCTCGGCCACTTAGTCTTTCATTTACTGGCATGCAGGCACGTCCGACGATCAGCTGGCCGGCATGCATGCTCGCACTGGAAAATGTTCCAGTTTCCAGCATGAAGGCCATCTGAACATCATGTGCGCATGTGTGCCACAAACCTGGAAGAAGATCGGGCGATGCTGCATGTTCCAGGCAAAATGGCTCCATGTGCCACTTCAGACATGTGTGCCATAGGTTCGCCATCACGAAGATAGCAGGTATAAATATAAACATGGATATGAATGAAAGAAATGAATGGGGACAGTAAGACAGGGACAGTAGCAGGGGTGGGTTCCTGCCAGTTCTAACCTCTTCTATAGAAGAGGTTCCACAAATCTACAGTGCCATTTAGAACTGGTTCCAGCTCCCTCCCCCCCGCCCGTCCGCACATCATCAAGATGAAGAGTTGAATTCTGGGAGTTGAAGTCCACAAGTCTTAAAGCTCTCAAGTTTCAACACCCCTGGGTATTTTTTTTCTAAAGGGTGAGGGCTGCAAGGGTCTTGTAACTTGACAGCTTTAAGATTTGGGTGCTTCAAATGCCAGAGTTTCTGAGCCAACATTTTGGTTGCTAAGCAAGAGCGTTGTTAAGTGAGTTTCACCACATTTTACAAGTGGGCCATGCCACCCAGGCACATGACTGCCAAGCCACTCCCACCCAGTCACATGGCTGGCAAGCCACTCACACCCAGTCACATGGCTGGCAAGCCACTTCCACAAAGCAGGCCACACCTACAGAAGAGGTTCTAAAAAATTTGAAACCCACCACTGAATGATAGGCACGCTGGTGCGCTTATACACGCCCCCTTTACAGACCTCTTAGGAATGGGGTGAGGTCCACGGTAGACAGTTTGGCAATTGAAGCTATGAGGGTTTGAGGCTGTAACAACGGAGTCAGGTAGAGCATTCCAGGCATTGACCACTCTGTTTCTGAAGTCCTATTTTCTGCAATTGAGTTTGGAGCAGTTTACCTTGAGTTTGTATTGATTGTTTGCCCGTGTATTATTGAGATTGAAGCTGAAGACGTTGTTGACAGGTAAGATGTTGTAGCACAGGGGTCTCCAACCTTTGCAACTTTAAGTCTGAAGGACTTCAGCTCCCAGACTTCTCCAGCCAGCAATGCTTTCTGGGAGCTGAAGTCCTTCAGACTTAAAGTTGCAAAGGTTGAAGACCCCTGTTGTAGCAGACAATTTTGTGTACTGTGCTTAGATCATACTGCAGGCAACGTAGTTCCAGATTGACCAAGCCCAATATTTCAAGCCTGGTGGCATATGGAATTCTATTGTGAATAGAGGAGTGGAGGAATCTTCTCGTGAAGTACCTCTGGACCTGCTCTGTGAAGAGTAGACTCCTATAGTTGGGTAGGCAATATAACACTATGATGACAAATGGTCATTGTGGCTTTAAGGATGTTGGAACATACTGCTTGGGATAAAATAGATGCCAATAAGGAGATTATTATAGAAACAAGACCAAACACTATTGTAGATAAGGAACCAGATCTGGATATTAAAGAGGAGGTGGATACTGAAGAGGAGGTAGTAGAGCAGGATCAGGTAATTATCTTCAACAATAAGAGGAAGCCAGCAGAACACATGCTCTCTCTCTGCCGGATTTGCTAATTGCTCCCTCTGCTTGATAAGTGACTGACCATGTGCTGTGATGGATTGTGTTTGAAGAAGGAAGAAGGAAGATTGTGGTTTACTGACTGTAAGCAATTTGCTATTTCTTAAAGGACTTTGTTTTGACTAGCTAACAACCATCACTGCTTGTAAAGCAGTAGTTTAGTTTTACAACACCAGTAAAGCTAATTTGTTTTTACTAACAGTGTCTGGGTTACTATTTGTGTGTGTAGTAGCAACATTTCTCTAGCTGCACATTCCGCTGCACAACTTTCTGTCTCCCAACGGAGATATCCCCTAACACGCTCAATCGTATTAATCTCTGATATGCAGTGTGGATTCCAAGCAGACAAGCTGTATTCGAGAATTGGTCTGGCAAAGGTTTTATATGCCCTACTTAGCAACATTGACTTGCTGACAAGCAGATTCAGCAGGGAAGCCAGATTCACTTAATAACCAAGTGACTAACTTACCATATCAGCTGCAGGGATTTACTTAATAACTGTGGGAAGAAACATTGTAAAAATGGGCAAAACTCAACAAATGTCCCACTTAACAACATGAATTGAGAGTTTAAGTTGAGGGCCACCTGTACAAGATACTTGACATATGACCAGAGTTGAACCCAAATTTTCTGTCGCTAAGTGAGACTTTTGTTAAGTGAGCTTTGCTTCGTTTTAGAATCTTTCTTCCCACAGTTGTTAAGCGAATCACTTTTTTTTAAGGTTGTAAGATGGTTGTTAAAGGAATCTGGCTTCCACATTGACTGTGCTTGTCAAAAGGTTGCAAAAGTGTTCACTGTGACCATGGGGACACTGCAACCGTCATAAATATGAATCAGTTGCTAAGAGTTCGAATTTTGATTATGTGACCCTGGGGATACTGCAATGACAGTAAGTGTGAAAAACCTTCATAAGTCACTTTTTTCAGTGCTGTTGTAAATTCAGTTACTAAATGGATTGTTGTTGTAAGTCAAACAAAAATGTTTGTTATACCAGAAGTAGAAAAATCTAGGTTCAAAACATTATCTAACATTGGAATATGGGCTGAGTGCACTGCAGCTACCAACATAGCTAATGCAGTCTTGGGTTGCATCGACAGAGATACAACATTAGTATTTTCTACCTGTAAGTAATAGTAAGCTACCACTCAACTTACAAGCACAATTGAGCCCAAAATTTCTATTGGCTAAGCAAGAGAGTTATTAAGTGAATTTTCCCTCACTTTATGACCTTTCTTGCCACAGTTGTTAAGTGAGTCACTGTCAGCCTCTGATTTTGTTCTGCTTTTGCCTGCAAAGGCTGACATGTTGAAAAGGGGGGAGGGCTGGGGGTTGCTAAGCTACTAAGGGGGCAGGAGATAGAGGCAGTTACAGTTGTTATCACATTCAGCTAACGAACTGCATTCCATTCTGATGATGACCCTGAGGAGCTGCACCTGATGTCGTGGCTGACTTTGCATTGGACAATATGCTGGGGTCAAAGGGGGGAGGTTGGGTTATGCTTTGTTACGTATGTTGCGCGCCTAAATGTTTCATTCCTTGCTTGACTTTGACTGGAGTCTCATCATTATCAGTAAAAGTAGCTTTGAACTTTCTAAATGAAGTCAAGTGTGTTCTTTCTTGATGATTGATGGAAACAGTCATGACAGTCACTGCAGTTAGTAATACAATACTTAAGTGAATGGCTTTTCTATTGGCTTTGCTTGTAAAAAGTTCACAAAAGGTGATCATATGACCCCAGGACACTGGAACCAACATAAATACATGCCAGTTGCCAAGCAATTTTTGTTCACATGACTAGGGGAGATGCTGCAACAGTTGAATGAAAAATGGTCATAAATCAATTTTTTTTGTTGCCATTATAACTTCAAATGGTCACTAAGGAAGGGTAGTAATTTGAGGACTACCTCTTTACCGTAGTATGTGTTAGGAAATTCAGCCTTATATTGGGTTGACAATATATATGAGCCTATGTTCTTAAGGAGTTATGTAGCTTTAAGAACTAAGTATAAGCTGATTGGCTGTAAATTATCAGCTCTACCATATAAGCAAGGTCAGGAACACAGCTCATTCCCTGTTCAATTCCTTATGATCCTTTGTTTCCTGATTGCCGTTGAAGAAGAAAGAGTATTATTTTACATCACTGTGAGATAACTCTGTGTTTGGTGTTGGACTGTTATTTGTTTTGAGAAGTTAGTCGGAAGAAGCATTTTAGTTGCTACAAAGTAAAGACTATTTATTTTCTTACTATCACTGTTTCAGAGTTTGTTTGTGGTTACAGCAACGTATCTCTTTACTGTCCGGTGAATTACACTATTCCGCATTTATTTGCTAACCCTGGTTAAGGGACCAGAGTTGTAACACTGGTTCTGAATCCAGAGTTGCTATCAGTATGCACACTGCTGCTTCAATTGTGACCAATTCTGGTGACTACACTAAAACAATGAAGCTGAGAAAAGGGAAACAGTATAGTGACGAATGATAAAAATGGTGAGGAACTTCAAGGCTAAATCGGTAAAGGAATTGGGTATGCTTAACTCAAAGAAGAAAAGACTGAAGAGAACCTGATAGCAATAGCACTTAGACTTATATACCACTTGACTAAGGTGACCAGATTTTAACATTGGTAAAGTGGGACACCATTAACTGGGGGGGGGGGGGTGAAGCAAGTGCTTTTTCCGTACAACAGACAAACAGACAAACAACAGACAACAGACAGCGGCATTTCCATTCTCTCAATTAGGCGGAATCAAATACTCTTCCTCATACAGAACAAAATAATTATTTACCGTATCGAAGCTTTAACCTCCAGTCTAATCCCAGCGAGTTCCTCAAAATATTATCTCCTGAAGCAAAACGTAGGAATATTTTATCCACTGACGAGCTTACATAAATAAATAATAATAATAAATTTTAATTTGTAGACCGCTCCCTCTCCCCATAGGGACTCGGAGCGGTGCACAGGGAGGATAAAAAACAATAAATATACAAACATATTTAAAAACAGATTAAATGATATTCCTGTGCTAAAAATTCCCCATTAAAATACTAAGATTCCCCATAAATTAATATATTAAAAACCCTATAGAAGAGAGACTACCCTAGGCCGGCCAAGCAGAAAAGATGTGTTTTTAATTTTAGACGGAAGGAGCGGAGGTCCGTGGTCGTTCTAATGTCGGGGGGAAGGTCGTTCCAGAGGGCTGGGCCCGCCACAGAGAGAGCCCTTCCCCTGGGCGTCGCCCGCTGACAGAGTCTAGTGGACGGCACCCGGAGAAGTCCCTCTCTGTGGGAGCGAATTGGCCGTGCGGATGTATGTGGCAGGATCCGATCCCACAAATAGCTAGGTCCCGAGCCATGGAGCGCTTTAAAGATGATAACTAACATCTTGAAGCGCACCCGGAAGACGACAGGCAGCCAGTGCAGCTCGCACAAGAGCGGTGTTATGTGGGTAAACCTTGAGGTTCCCATAATTGCTCGCGCGGCTGCATTCTGGACCAGCTGAAGTCTCCGGGTGCACCTCAAGGGAAGCCCCATGTAGAGAGAGTTACATGGCCGCCGAAAACTGTAGATTCCCTTCCCGTTCTCCCGCCGTTCCCTAGCTTGTCGTGCATTCTTTCCAAAAATCGGGACTTTTTTTAAAATGCCGCAGGACGTGGGACAAATTGTTAAAAATCGGGACTGTCCCACCAAAAGCGGGATGTTTGGTCACCAAACACTTGACAGTGCTTTACAGCTCTCTCTAAGTGGTTTACAGAGTCAGCCTATTGCCCTCAACAATCCAAGTCCTCATTTTACCCACCTCGGAAAGATGGAAGGCTGAGTCCACCTTGAGCCTAGTGAGACTCGAAGTGCCAAATTGCAGGCAGCTGGCAGTCAGCAGAAGTAGCCTGCAGCACTGCATTCTAACCACTGTGCCACCTCAGCTCTTAATAGTGTTCCAGTACTGTTCCCACCTCATGAAGGAGGTATGATTTTGTTCTCTATAATTCCTGTGGATAGGACCAGAAATAATAAATTGAAACTTTAGAGAAGATCCAAGTTTGAAGTAAGAAGAAATTTTCGGATCATGAAGATTATTCAGTGATAAAACAGTTTTCCTACTGGAATCACAGGTGTTTTGTCACTGGAAGGCTACAAATCTTGATGAAGATTCCTGTCCTGGAAAAGGAGCTGGTCAGTTTTCAATTACTGACTCACACAAAGTTGGTATGGTAAAATCACAGTTTACTTAAAGTCAAGAGGTAACAGCTTGCACACCAAAATCTCCAATAGCTGCCTGAATGATATGTTGCCAAATAGGAATGTTCAGAAGAATAATCCAAATACAGTCCACATGTCCAAGAACTGAGCCAGAGTTGTCAGCCAATTTAACGTTTCTAACATAAGTAAGATTCACATCATGCAAGAGCCACAAATCAGAGATTGCTTCCAGTAAAGAGAACATGGATCAGAGGTGCTTATTAAATCAGGTTGCAGCCAGCTGTTATCAATCAAGAGATTTACCCTCTTGCTTGGCAAGAAGCCTAATAGAACAGTGTTGCTCTTTACTGACCCAGGTGTGGGGGCCAAACGTCATCAAAATTGTCTGACTGTTCCAGCTGTGTCTATGTTTAATCAGCCTCAAGTGATTCTTGACTTTATGTCTCCTAAGATCCAGAGGTTCTGTTGGAGCCTCTTCTTCAATGTCTGTTCTGTCTGAGTCCATGGCCATGATAGTTAGACTAGACCAGGGGTCCTCAAACCTTTTAAACAGGGTTTAAATTAAACTTTAATTTGTTTTGCTCCTGAAGGTGTTTTATTTGCCGTTGTTTCACTTTTCTTTTTACCAGATCATTTTTTCAGTTGTTTAGGAGTCTAGTGGTCCACTTCAGGAATCTCACTTTTGCAGCAATTCTTCTCAGCCCCCAGGAGCTTGAGAAATCTCTCTCTCTCTCTCTCTCTCTCTCTCTCTCTCTCTCTCTCTCTCTCTCTCTCTCTCTCTCTCTCTATCTATCTATCTATCTATCTTCTGGAGGCAGAGGAGGTGAAAAACAGGCTGTTTTACCAGTTTTTTGGCCTCCTGGGCACTCCATTTTTATTTTTTATTTATTTAATTTTATTTTATTCAATTTATATAATCGTGCCTATCTCCCCGAAGGGACTCAGGGCGGTGCAAAAAATGGAAATACAAAACATAACAATAGACAAAACTATAATAAATAGGACTACAGACTAAAATCTCATTAAATTTAGAATACCCTGTGCTAAAAATTCCCTAAAACCTACCAACCCATTAAAACCAATTAACACAATTTAAAACTCAGTCTATGAAAGCGGTTGCAGGGACTAGGCCAGGCCGGCTAGATGGAAGGGATGTGTCTTCAAATGTTGGCGGAAGGAGCGGAGGTCCATGATGGTCCTGTGTTCGGGGGGGTAGGTCGTTCCAGAGGGCTGGGCCCGCCACAGAGAAGGGCCTTCCCCTGGGAGTCGCCAGCCGGCATTGCCCGGCGGACGGCACCCAGGGAAGTCCCACTCTATGGGAGCGAATCAGACGAAGGGATGTGTGAGGCAGGATACGGTCCCGCAAATAACTAGGCCCCGTGCCATGGAACGTTTTAAAGATGGTTATCAACACCTTGAAGCGCACCCGAAAGGCCACCTCCTCCGCCTCCAGAACGTCTCTGCAGGCCAAAATTGTTGGCCTTACCTTTACCGTAGGGCTCGCGAAAGGGTGAGTGGGGTGACTAAAGGGTGAGTGGGGTGATGTGGCTGTGGCCTCATGGTCCTGCGCCGGCCAGATTAATGGCTTCAGCAGGCCACATGTCCGTGGGCCATAGTTTGAGGACCCATGGACTAGACTAACTATATAGTTGACTGGATAGTGTTATCAGAATTGAGAAGTTCTATGAAGAAAAAGGACAGTGAAGAGGACGGAGATAAGGATTTGAAAACGAACCTTCTTGGTGGTGGCCCCTACAATATAGAAGAAACTTTTAGATGCCTGTCCCTTCAGCCTTTCAGCTTTTCACAAAGATTGTAAGACCATTTTATTCTGGATAACATTTGTGCCTTAATAATCATAGTGCTACCTTTTTCAAATGTTTTTTTACAGACTCTTCAGTCAGTAATTTTCATTCATAGGACATAGAATAATAGAGTTGGAAGGGGCATTGGAGGTCCAATCCCCTGCTCGAGCAGGAGACCCTACACCCTTTCAGACACATGGTTATCCAGTGTCTTTTTGAAAGCCTCCAGTAATGGAGCACCCACAACTTCTGAAGGCAAGCTTTTCCATTAGTTGGTTGTTCTCATGGTTAGGAAATGTCTCCTTAGTTCTAAGTTGCTTCTCTCCTTGGTTAGTTTCCATCCACTGCTTCTTGTCTTTCCTTTGGTGGAAAATAGGTTGACCCACTCATCTTTGTGATAGCCCCTCAAATATTTCTTTTCACTTTTGGTTTGGGGTGGGGAGATGCAAGAGAGGTAGAATTTCATATAAGTTTCTTTTGCTTGTGTAAACTGCCTATAGTCTTTGAAGAAGTACCATGAAAGTTTTTGTACCAGTTGATAATGATTCCATTCTTGACTGATGGATTATGTACCATCTAATTGAGGTTAGTACTTAGTAAACACATAAATAGATTATTTGCAGAATTTCTCCCCACTTTGTTTTTTTCAGATTCTTCAGTGGGGCACTCATCACTGCTATAATTTAGTCCAGATCATTTCCTTACATCAGGGATGTCCAAACTTGGGAACTTTAAGACTTGTGGACATCCCTGCCTTACATATATTCAAATTTCATTGCAGAATTGTTTTGTATGTTCCATTGTGTACTTTATTGTATTTCTATAACCCTAGCAGATGGTAATTTTGGTTTTCTTCTTCTTCACCACTTCCAGCAAATAATCTCTGCTGTCAAATAATGTTTATCATTATGAAATTTCTTCTAATCTTTACCCCATATTTGTTGTCCTTAGTAATACTATCCTTTGACTAGACTGACATATTGCATTAGATTATTATTTGTTAAAGTGTGATTTTGAATATAATGAAATTGGCAGGTTTCAGATAATCTGACAGATAAAATCTGCAGAACAAAATATGAGAATTTGATATATTACATCATCCAAGAACGCTGCTTCTTTTCCCCTGGAGCAATTTCTGCAAACATTTCTGTAATTTATTCTAAAATAGCTATTACATAATTCCTTAATCCAATTTTTTCCCAATTAAACAAACCAAGTTTTCAGCCCCCAGAGGATCTGACTTCTTATATTTTAAGAGCATTTATCAGAATGATCTTGGATAATTTGGGTCTCTTTTTTTATTATGATGATGATTTCTCAAGCAGTCAGTCAGATGTTTAGACCAGATGTTGCATTTTTGTCTGCTTATAGAGATAGGCAGATGTTGATGTTTTATGGTGTTAGTGGTATTGTTGCTGTTTTGTCCTCACTACACATTAGTCTCAGTGCAGTTCGACATGCAACTAAACCCACCTATCCTCCAATAAAACAGACCACATGCATAGATCTGAATGCTTTATTGAAAGAACAGGATATGGTGAAACTGGGAAAAATAGGGAAATATACAATGAGAACTAAATACAAGATAGGCAGTATTAAGTTACTGCTGAACATAACAATGAATAAATACAATCAATTTAAATCTTATCAGCAATTATCTATGTGTGGGAGGTGGATTTGCCCTTGGATGACTATGTGCCACAGATTCAACTCAACCGACTCAACCCGTCTAAGACCGAGTGGCTGTGGTTTCCAGCGTCACGATATAGCCAGTTGGTTCCATCTCTGGCTATCGGGGGCGAGTCATTGGCCCCCGCAGATAGGGCTCGCAATTTGGGCGTCCTCCTGGATTCTCGGCTGTCTTTGGATGACCATGTGACAGCCGTGACCAAGGGGGGCTTTTTATCAGGTCTACCTGATATGTCAGTTGCACCCCTATCTAGATCGTGACGCCTTACGCACGGGCACTCAAGCGCTCTTCACCTCCCGCCTGGACTACTTTAATGCTCTCTACATGGGGCTCCCCTTGAGGTGCATCTGGAGGCTCCAGCTAGTCCAGAATGCGGCCGCGCGGGGGATTCTGGGAGTTTCTCGATACTCCCATGTAACACCTCTCCTGCGCGAGCTACACTGGCTGCCCGTGGCCTTCTGGGTGCGCTTCAAGGTGTTAGTAACCATCTTCAAAGCACTCCATGGCATGGGACCTGGTTACCTGCGGGACCGCCTCCTACCACATACCTCCCTTAGACCTGTCCACTCCCTCCTCAGGGTACCATCTGCCGGACAATGCCAACGGGTGGCCCCCAGGGGAGAGCCTTCTCTGTGGCAGGGCCTGCCCTCTGGAACGACCTACCCCCGACTTTCGTACCATCTCGGACCTACGCCTCTTCTGCCGGGCATTAAAGACACATCTATTTCAAGTGGCCGGCCTGGCATAGCTTTAATGGGTATAGTCTTAACTGATTCGATTTTTTTAACTAAATTTTTAGCACAGACTCTAATTTAATTTATTTTAAATTGTTTTGTATGTATTGCTTTTATACTTCTGTGCACCGCCCTGAGTCCCTTCGGGGAGATAGGGCGGTATACAAATATGATAAAATAAATAAAATAATTTAAGATGGATTCTTCTTTGTGCTTCTGCCTCCTCCAAATGCTGAAGGAAAATGGAGTCTGGCTTCTCAGCATACACTTGGTTTGAGAATGTGGGTAATGGGGTGGGGTCAGCTTCAAACAATATATTTGGTATTTGTCTCTCTGGCCACTAGATGGGGCTAGAGAGAAACAGCAGTATATAAAAGTTATATGCTGGGGCATGACAGTTGCAGGATGAAAGCTATTCTGAGTGAAGCTGTCCTTTGCAATTGACTGATGATGAATTTGTCAGTGCCAGTGATGCTCAAGTAATGCTCCAATTGTTTTGGGATGATTATTTTATTTATTAAATTTGCCTTCTGCCCATCTTGCTGCAAGCTCTGGGCAGTTTACAGCCTCAAAATAAACACACACACACACACACACACAGTAAGATCATAATGAAAGTACAAATTGTAACTAAAAGTAAAAGATGGAGAGGAAAGAAGCAGAATGTATGTGTGGGAGGTGGGAGCTTCTATGAATCAATCGCCACCTCTAGTGCGATGGTCTCTCAATGTTGAGAAAATATATCACACAAAAGAAATGATCTGGTTTTAATCTAGGACTTGAATTGTTTTTAGTTGAATTATATCTCGAGGAACGGCATTATCACAAAATCTATTTGTTTGAAAGGCTGAATATTGCTATATTAATATGTGAAAAATCACTTCCAATTGAAAGTTTCAGGTATGAAGAATCAGGACCACAACCAATAAGTTCCATTTAAACTGATTTATTGCTCATGAATGTACACAATAATTCAGTCAATTCTTGGTCAGCACTAAATTGGCATTAGATAGAAGTTAACAGTATTCAAGAGGGGCTGGACTTGGATTGTTTGTGTCAATATATTGATTCCGGGCTAATTTCTCTCTTGACTCCCCTCTCTAGTTGTGTCTTGTCTTCTTCTACCAGACGGCAATTCACTAAATTTGCCAAAACAACAAATAATTTTAAAAATATTATATTGTAATATTGTTTTACCAAGTTGTAAGCTGTCCAAAACTATGTCATGATGAAATGGGTGCAATGTTGAAATTCAATTTTTTTACTACCAGTTCTGTGGGTGTGGCAGGGGAAGGATGCTGCAAAATCTCCATTCCTATCCCACTCCAGGGGAAGGATACTGCAAAATCTTCATTCCCATCCCACTCCAGGGGAAGGATACTGCAAAATCTCCATTCCCTCCCCACTCCAGGGGAAGGATACTGTAAAATCTCCATTCCCACCCCACTCCAGGGGAAGGATACTGTGAAATCTCCATTCCCACCCCACTCCAGGGGAAGGATACTGTAAAATCCCCATTCCCTCCCCACTCCAGGGAAAGGAAACTGTAAAATCACCATTCCCTCCAGGGGAAGGATACTGCAAAATCTCCATTCCCTCCCCACTCCAGGGGAAGGATACTGCGAAATCTCCATTCCCACCCCACTCCAGGGGAAGGATACTGCCAAATCTTCATTCCCATCCCACTCCAGGGGAAGGATACTATAAAATCCCCATTCGCACCCCACTCTGGGGCCAGCCAGAGGTCATATTTGCCGGTTCTCCAAACTACTCAGAATTTCCACTACCAGTTCTCCAGAATCTGTCAGAACCTGCTGAATTTCACCCCTAAATGGGCGGCATATAAATGTAATAAATAAATAAGATGTGCATTTGTGTATATATGTGTATCTTTTAGATTTACACTCTTTCTTAATTTCAATTATCTTTTCCGTTCTGCAGGTCCACTGAGGTTTCTGTCCCAGACAGACTCCGTTACAGCATTTGCCGGTGACACCGTTTTATTGAAGTGCGAAGTTGTGGGCGAACCTATGCCTACAATCCACTGGCAGAGGAACCAAGAAGATCTACTTCTGAATAACGGTGACACTCGAGTAGCCATTTTGCCTTCTGGATCTTTACAAATCAGTCGGATTCAAGTAGGGGACAGTGGGATCTATAGATGCCTTGCCAAAAATCCCGCTAGTTCAAGAACTGGAAATGAAGCAGAAGTCCGAGTTTTATCAGGTAAGGTCATGGGTTATTCTTAATTCTTTCTCTGTTTTATGGAAAAATTCAGGACAATTCTGCTCTGCATGACAAATCTTCAGGCACTTGAAGAAAGCATTCATGCAGTCTTCTCTTCCCAAGGCTAAACATACCGAGTAACTCCAGCCATTCCTCATAAGATTTTCTTTCCTTATTATCTTGGTTGCTCATCTGTCCATAACAACAGGAACACAGAGTTGGAATTGACTTTGCAGTCCAACCCCCAGCTCAAGCAGGAGGCCCTATACCAGGGGTGTCAAACTCAAGGCCCGTGGGCCGGACCTGACCCGCAGGGTGCTTAGATTTGGCTCGTGGGGACAACCTGGAAACAGCGAAGGACCGGCCTGCGGTGTCTCTGCCAGTGAAGAGAGAGCTCACGGGGGCTATGTGTGGCTCTTCCAAGCACTGTTTTGGCTGGCAGAGGGTTGCAGGAGGCCATTGCAGCCGAAAACAGAGCTCGGGAGCTTATTTTTGCTGGCAGAGTGCTTAGCCTGCTATAGGTGCCTTTAACACAAGTGACATCAAGCTGGCCATGCCCACCCTGGCCACGCCCACCCCGGCCCCTCAAGGTCAAACACAACCCTGATGTGGCCCTCAATGAAATCAAGTTTGACACCCCTGCTGTATATCGTTCTAGACACCCCTGCCCTATACCATTCTAGACAAGTCCCGTCTCTTCTTAAAAGCCTCCAGTGATGAAGCACCCACAACTTCTGAAGGCAAACCGTTCCACTCGTTGATTGCTCTCACTATTAGGAAGGTTCTCCTTAGCTCCAGATTGCTTCTCGCTTTGATTATTTTCCATAAATTGTTTCTTGTTCTGACTTCAGATACTTTAAAGAATAGGTTGACCTCCCCCACCTCTTCTTTGTAGTAGCTCCTCAAATATTGGAATACTGCCATCATGGCACCCCTCCTCCTCCTTCTCACTAGATACCTCCAGACAGGCTAGCATTTATCAATCCCTAAAATTCAGTGCCTGGAACTGGATCAGTCTTCCTGATCTTCCAGAGTAAATTTTCGTAACCTTGGCAACTTTAAGAAGTGTAGACCTCAGTTGCGAGACTCCACACATCTTAACGTTGCCAAGTTTGAGAAACACTGCTTAGTGTGAATAGTTTTCTGAACTACCAGGCATTACAATGTTGTGAACTTGAGGACTGAGTGAATTAATATCGGCTTTTAAATAGACGCACACAGAGCCTCAGTTCCCTTTGTGGCTAAATTTCTAAGTGAAGTACCAAATTAATGTCCTTCATATTTAAAAAGCAGCATTTTTTAAATTTTATATTGAAAATATAAGGGACACCGTGACTCAGTGGCTAAGACACTGAGCTTGTTGATCAGAAAGGTTGGCAGTTCGCGGTTCGAATCCCTAGTACTGCGTAATGGAGTGAGCTCCCATAACTTGTCCCAGCTTCTGCCAACCTAGCAGTTTGAAAGCATGTAAAAAATGCAAGTAGAAAAATAGGAACCACCTTTGGTGGGAAGGTAACAGTGTTCTGTGTGCCTACGGTATTTAGTCATGCCAGCCACATGACCACAGAGACGTCTTCGGACAGTGCTGGCTCTTCGGCTTTGAAACAGAGATGAGCACTGTCCCCTAGGGTTGGGAATGACTAGCACATATGTGTAAGGGGAACCTTTACCTTTACCTATTGAAATTATTGTCAGCAGATATGTTTATTTGTGCCAAAAATCAGGAGTTTGGTAGCACCCTTTTTGACCAACACATTTTATTGAAAGGCACAAGCTTTTGTAAGCTACTGTGGTCTCCTTGGGTCAACTATGCACCAATGGAAACATGATTTTTTTCTAGAAAAAAGGATCACAAACTGGCTTTATTTTATTTATTTATTTTTAATTAAAAAAGTGATCTTTTCAGTGCCCATCTTTTGACGTCCCATGATGTTATGCATTGATCCTGGATGAATATTGTTGAGGATATCTCCTTCCGTTGTGCGACGGAATTTGCAGCAAGAGATACGTTGCTGGAAGTCACACTAATAGTCACAGACGCTGATGGTAAAAACAAGTAGCCTTTACTTGTGATGGAAAAATAAACTACTTCTTCACAAACAGTGATAGTAAGTCTTGAATCAAGCAGTTATCTTACAGTTGCTTAATCCACGAACCTCCTTGCTCTGTTGACCTAACCTGACATCACAGTGTCTCCATTCAAAGATCAGCGTCTAACTGTGATTCCAGCTCCCTCTTATGGCTGAGTTAGGAAGCAGCAGCCAATTACATTTCACTGTAGTATTTAAAGTAACAGATACCATTTGCAATCATGGCTTATATATATACAGTGGTACCTCGGTTCACGAACTTAATTCGTGAACTGACTCAGTTCGCGATCCGAATTGGTCATGAAGCGAGGCACAATTTCCCATAGGGTTCAATGTAAATCCGGTTAATCCGTTCCGACCTTGTTTTTTGGTCGTGATTCTTGAACTGACTCTTTTCACGAACAGAATTGGTCGTGAACAGAGGCACAGTTCCCCATAGGGTTCAATGTAAATCCGGTTAATCCGTTCTGACCTTGTTTTTTGGTCGTCCGCGGCTCCGGTTCGTGAAGCGAAACGGGGTTCGTGAATCCGAGCATTTTTACGAACTTTTCTGTTCGTGAAGCGAGGGCGGAGTTCGTGAAGCGAGGCGGAGTTCGTGAAGCGAGGCGGAGTTCGTGAAGCAGAGCATATTTTTGCGAACTTTTCCGTTCGTGAACCGAAACGGTGTTCGTGAACCGGGGCACATTTTTTGGGAAATTTTTGGTCGTAATCCGAATTGGTCGTGAACAGAGGTGTTCGTGAACCGAGGTATCTCTGTATATATATATATATTGCCAACCCAACATTAGGATTATAGTCCTAACAAATATATGTGGAATTAATTGCAGCTATATTTCAGGCTGTGTCCATTGGTGAATGGATGCAAAAATATTAAGTATTTTCTAGCAAAGTATTGCAAAAATTGCATTAACATATGCAAAATTGACTCAAGGCATAAATAGATTGATTCATTTATTTCCAGCAAGTGATGCTTTGAGCTACTTCACATTCCTGTTAAGAACCAAACGCATAAAGAACACCGCAATCTATTTGGTGCAGATAAGTGTGGAACATATTATTTTTCCATGTAGAAGATAATGTGCAATTACTAAGGGTTTTGATATACATTATGCAGCATGTTATTGCTGGCTATCCCATGTGCAGTGGCTTAATTCTGCATTGAAAAATGTTCTCGTTAAGTCAGTTACTTCTTTTTAAACCTGCCCTTGCTTGGCAGTTCCTTCATTTTACTTAGTAACAGTTAGTTGTGGTTTCACTTCTGCTTTAACTATCAGTGAGTTTCACTGTTTGCTTGTTTTTGCATTGTATAAATCACTTTCTTTTGGGAGTGCAACTTCAGCAATAAAAATGCCCTACATAAACAGACTTTTGCAATTACTGTAGATAACCATCCATATATAGTACATATCGAACTCTACAACAAAAAACACACATTACTTTTTTTTTTTTTAGGGTACCAAGCTTATACTTATATGGAACTATACAACTTTCACATACAGTAGTTTGTATTTGTGTGTGTGTTTGTGTGTTTGAGTTGCTTGAAATGCTTCAAGTTAAAACAGAAAAATAAATGATTGGTAGAGTGGTGGTTGTAAGGAAACATTGGTTAGAACAGGGGTCACCAACCTTTCGGACCACAGGGACCACTAAATTCATAATTTTAAATCCTGCGGACCACTAATATGATTTGCTTAATGAGCGGCTGGGTGGGCATAGCTAGATGGTCATGGGACTGGATGAGTCTCAGTTGGAGACTCCACACATCTTAATGTTGCCAAGTTTGGGAAACACTGCTTAGTGTGAATAGTTTTCTGAACTACCAGGCATTACAATGTTGTGAACTTGAGGACTGAGTGAATTAATATCGGCTTTTAAATAGACGCACACAGAGCCTCAGTTCCCTTTGTGGCTAAATTTCTAAGTGAAGTACCAAATTAATGTCCTTCATATTTAAAAAGCAGCATTTTTTAAATTTTATATTGAAAATATAAGGGACACCGTGACTCAGTGGCTAAGACACTGAGCTTGTTGATCAGAAAGGTTGGCAGTTCGCGGTTCGAATCCCTAGTACTGCGTAATGGAGTGAGCTCCCATAACTTGTCCCAGCTTCTGCCAACCTAGCAGTTTGAAAGCATGTAAAAAATGCAAGTAGAAAAATAGGAACCACCTTTGGTGGGAAGGTAACAGTGTTCTGTGTGCCTACGGTATTTAGTCATGCCAGCCACATGACCACAGAGACGTCTTCGGACAGTGCTGGCTCTTCGGCTTTGAAACAGAGATGAGCACTGTCCCCTAGGGTTGGGAATGACTAGCACATATGTGTAAGGGGAACCTTTACCTTTACCTATTGAAATTATTGTCAGCAGATATGTTTATTTGTGCCAAAAATCAGGAGTTTGGTAGCACCCTTTTTGACCAACACATTTTATTGAAAGGCACAAGCTTTTGTAAGCTACTGTGGTCTCCTTGGGTCAACTATGCACCAATGGAAACATGATTTTTTTCTAGAAAAAAGGATCACAAACTGGCTTTATTTTATTTATTTATTTTTAATTAAAAAAGTGATCTTTTCAGTGCCCATCTTTTGACGTCCCATGATGTTATGCATTGATCCTGGATGAATATTGTTGAGGATATCTCCTTCCGTTGTGCGACGGAATTTGCAGCAAGAGATACGTTGCTGGAAGTCACACTAATAGTCACAGACGCTGATGGTAAAAACAAGTAGCCTTTACTTGTGATGGAAAAATAAACTACTTCTTCACAAACAGTGATAGTAAGTCTTGAATCAAGCAATTATCTTACAGTTGCTTAATCCACGAACCTCCTTGCTCTGTTGACCTAACCTGACATCACAGTGTCTCCATTCAAAGATCAGCGTCTAACTGTGATTCCAGCTCCCTCTTATGGCTGAGTTAGGAAGCAGCAGCCAATTACATTTCACTGTAGTATTTAAAGTAACAGATACCATTTGCAATCATGGCTTATATATATACAGTGGTACCTCGGTTCACGAACTTAATTCGTGAACTGACTCAGTTCGCGATCCGAATTGGTCATGAAGCGAGGCACAATTTCCCATAGGGTTCAATGTAAATCCGGTTAATCCGTTCCGACCTTGTTTTTTGGTCGTGATTCTTGAACTGACTCTTTTCACGAACAGAATTGGTCGTGAACAGAGGCACAGTTCCCCATAGGGTTCAATGTAAATCCGGTTAATCCGTTCTGACCTTGTTTTTTGGTCGTCCGCGGCTCCGGTTCGTGAAGCGAAACGGGGTTCGTGAATCCGAGCATTTTTACGAACTTTTCTGTTCGTGAAGCGAGGGCGGAGTTCGTGAAGCGAGGCGGAGTTCGTGAAGCGAGGCGGAGTTCGTGAAGCAGAGCATATTTTTGCGAACTTTTCCGTTCGTGAACCGAAACGGTGTTCGTGAACCGGGGCACATTTTTTGGGAAATTTTTGGTCGTAATCCGAATTGGTCGTGAACAGAGGTGTTCGTGAACCGAGGTATCTCTGTATATATATATATATTGCCAACCCAACATTAGGATTATAGTCCTAACAAATATATGTGGAATTAATTGCAGCTATATTTCAGGCTGTGTCCATTGGTGAATGGATGCAAAAATATTAAGTATTTTCTAGCAAAGTATTGCAAAAATTGCATTAACATATGCAAAATTGACTCAAGGCATAAATAGATTGATTCATTTATTTCCAGCAAGTGATGCTTTGAGCTACTTCACATTCCTGTTAAGAACCAAACGCATAAAGAACACCGCAATCTATTTGGTGCAGATAAGTGTGGAACATATTATTTTTCCATGTAGAAGATAATGTGCAATTACTAAGGGTTTTGATATACATTATGCAGCATGTTATTGCTGGCTATCCCATGTGCAGTGGCTTAATTCTGCATTGAAAAATGTTCTCGTTAAGTCAGTTACTTCTTTTTAAACCTGCCCTTGCTTGGCAGTTCCTTCATTTTACTTAGTAACAGTTAGTTGTGGTTTCACTTCTGCTTTAACTATCAGTGAGTTTCACTGTTTGCTTGTTTTTGCATTGTATAAATCACTTTCTTTTGGGAGTGCAACTTCAGCAATAAAAATGCCCTACATAAACAGACTTTTGCAATTACTGTAGATAACCATCCATATATAGTACATATCGAACTCTACAACAAAAAACACACATTACTTTTTTTTTTTTTAGGGTACCAAGCTTATACTTATATGGAACTATACAACTTTCACATACAGTAGTTTGTATTTGTGTGTGTGTTTGTGTGTTTGAGTTGCTTGAAATGCTTCAAGTTAAAACAGAAAAATAAATGATTGGTAGAGTGGTGGTTGTAAGGAAACATTGGTTAGAACAGGGGTCACCAACCTTTCGGACCACAGGGACCACTAAATTCATAATTTTAAATCCTGCGGACCACTAATATGATTTGCTTAATGAGCGGCTGGGTGGGCATAGCTAGATGGTCATGGGACTGGATGAGTCTCAGTTGGAGACTCCACACATCTTAATGTTGCCAAGTTTGGGAAACACTGCTTAGTGTGAATAGTTTTCTGAACTACCAGGCATTACAATGTTGTGAACTTGAGGACTGAGTGAATTAATATCGGCTTTTAAATAGACGCACACAGAGCCTCAGTTCCCTTTGTGGCTAAATTTCTAAGTGAAGTACCAAATTAATGTCCTTCATATTTAAAAAGCAGCATTTTTTAAATTTTATATTGAAAATATAAGGGACACCGTGACTCAGTGGCTAAGACACTGAGCTTGTTGATCAGAAAGGTTGGCAGTTCGCGGTTCGAATCCCTAGTACTGCGTAATGGAGTGAGCTCCCATAACTTGTCCCAGCTTCTGCCAACCTAGCAGTTTGAAAGCATGTAAAAAATGCAAGTAGAAAAATAGGAACCACCTTTGGTGGGAAGGTAACAGTGTTCTGTGTGCCTACGGTATTTAGTCATGCCAGCCACATGACCACAGAGACGTCTTCGGACAGTGCTGGCTCTTCGGCTTTGAAACAGAGATGAGCACTGTCCCCTAGGGTTGGGAATGACTAGCACATATGTGTAAGGGGAACCTTTACCTTTACCTATTGAAATTATTGTCAGCAGATATGTTTATTTGTGCCAAAAATCAGGAGTTTGGTAGCACCCTTTTTGACCAACACATTTTATTGAAAGGCACAAGCTTTTGTAAGCTACTGTGGTCTCCTTGGGTCAACTATGCACCAATGGAAACATGATTTTTTTCTAGAAAAAAGGATCACAAACTGGCTTTATTTTATTTATTTATTTTTAATTAAAAAAGTGATCTTTTCAGTGCCCATCTTTTGACGTCCCATGATGTTATGCATTGATCCTGGATGAATATTGTTGAGGATATCTCCTTCCGTTGTGCGACGGAATTTGCAGCAAGAGATACGTTGCTGGAAGTCACACTAATAGTCACAGACGCTGATGGTAAAAACAAGTAGCCTTTACTTGTGATGGAAAAATAAACTACTTCTTCACAAACAGTGATAGTAAGTCTTGAATCAAGCAATTATCTTACAGTTGCTTAATCCACGAACCTCCTTGCTCTGTTGACCTAACCTGACATCACAGTGTCTCCATTCAAAGATCAGCGTCTAACTGTGATTCCAGCTCCCTCTTATGGCTGAGTTAGGAAGCAGCAGCCAATTACATTTCACTGTAGTATTTAAAGTAACAGATACCATTTGCAATCATGGCTTATATATATACAGTGGTACCTCGGTTCACGAACTTAATTCGTGAACTGACTCAGTTCGCGATCCGAATTGGTCATGAAGCGAGGCACAATTTCCCATAGGGTTCAATGTAAATCCGGTTAATCCGTTCCGACCTTGTTTTTTGGTCGTGATTCTTGAACTGACTCTTTTCACGAACAGAATTGGTCGTGAACAGAGGCACAGTTCCCCATAGGGTTCAATGTAAATCCGGTTAATCCGTTCTGACCTTGTTTTTTGGTCGTCCGCGGCTCCGGTTCGTGAAGCGAAACGGGGTTCGTGAATCCGAGCATTTTTACGAACTTTTCTGTTCGTGAAGCGAGGGCGGAGTTCGTGAAGCGAGGCGGAGTTCGTGAAGCGAGGCGGAGTTCGTGAAGCAGAGCATATTTTTGCGAACTTTTCCGTTCGTGAACCGAAACGGTGTTCGTGAACCGGGGCACATTTTTTGGGAAATTTTTGGTCGTAATCCGAATTGGTCGTGAACAGAGGTGTTCGTGAACCGAGGTATCTCTGTATATATATATATATTGCCAACCCAACATTAGGATTATAGTCCTAACAAATATATGTGGAATTAATTGCAGCTATATTTCAGGCTGTGTCCATTGGTGAATGGATGCAAAAATATTAAGTATTTTCTAGCAAAGTATTGCAAAAATTGCATTAACATATGCAAAATTGACTCAAGGCATAAATAGATTGATTCATTTATTTCCAGCAAGTGATGCTTTGAGCTACTTCACATTCCTGTTAAGAACCAAACGCATAAAGAACACCGCAATCTATTTGGTGCAGATAAGTGTGGAACATATTATTTTTCCATGTAGAAGATAATGTGCAATTACTAAGGGTTTTGATATACATTATGCAGCAAGTTATTGCTGGCTATCCCATGTGCAGTGGCTTAATTCTGCATTGAAAAATGTTCTCGTTAAGTCAGTTACTTCTTTTTAAACCTGCCCTTGCTTGGCAGTTCCTTCATTTTACTTAGTAACAGTTAGTTGTGGTTTCACTTCTGCTTTAACTATCAGTGAGTTTCACTGTTTGCTTGTTTTTGCATTGTATAAATCACTTTCTTTTGGGAGTGCAACTTCAGCAATAAAAATGCCCTACATAAACAGACTTTTGCAATTACTGTAGATAACCATCCATATATAGTACATATCGAACTCTACAACAAAAAACACACATTACTTTTTTTTTTTTTAGGGTACCAAGCTTATACTTATATGGAACTATACAACTTTCACATACAGTAGTTTGTATTTGTGTGTGTGTTTGTGTGTTTGAGTTGCTTGAAATGCTTCAAGTTAAAACAGAAAAATAAATGATTGGTAGAGTGGTGGTTGTAAGGAAACATTGGTTAGAACAGGGGTCACCAACCTTTCGGACCACAGGGACCACTAAATTCATAATTTTAAATCCTGCGGACCACTAATATGATTTGCTTAATGAGCGGCTGGGTGGGCATAGCTAGATGGTCATGGGACTGGATGAGTCTCAGTTGGAGACTCCACACATCTTAATGTTGCCAAGTTTGGGAAACACTGCTTAGTGTGAATAGTTTTCTGAACTACCAGGCATTACAATGTTGTGAACTTGAGGACTGAGTGAATTAATATCGGCTTTTAAATAGACGCACACAGAGCCTCAGTTCCCTTTGTGGCTAAATTTCTAAGTGAAGTACCAAATTAATGTCCTTCATATTTAAAAAGCAGCATTTTTTAAATTTTATATTGAAAATATAAGGGACACCGTGACTCAGTGGCTAAGACACTGAGCTTGTTGATCAGAAAGGTTGGCAGTTCGCGGTTCGAATCCCTAGTACTGCGTAATGGAGTGAGCTCCCATAACTTGTCCCAGCTTCTGCCAACCTAGCAGTTTGAAAGCATGTAAAAAATGCAAGTAGAAAAATAGGAACCACCTTTGGTGGGAAGGTAACAGTGTTCTGTGTGCCTACGGTATTTAGTCATGCCAGCCACATGACCACAGAGACGTCTTCGGACAGTGCTGGCTCTTCGGCTTTGAAACAGAGATGAGCACTGTCCCCTAGGGTTGGGAATGACTAGCACATATGTGTAAGGGGAACCTTTACCTTTACCTATTGAAATTATTGTCAGCAGATATGTTTATTTGTGCCAAAAATCAGGAGTTTGGTAGCACCCTTTTTGACCAACACATTTTATTGAAAGGCACAAGCTTTTGTAAGCTACTGTGGTCTCCTTGGGTCAACTATGCACCAATGGAAACATGATTTTTTTCTAGAAAAAAGGATCACAAACTGGCTTTATTTTATTTATTTATTTTTAATTAAAAAAGTGATCTTTTCAGTGCCCATCTTTTGACGTCCCATGATGTTATGCATTGATCCTGGATGAATATTGTTGAGGATATCTCCTTCCGTTGTGCGACGGAATTTGCAGCAAGAGATACGTTGCTGGAAGTCACACTAATAGTCACAGACGCTGATGGTAAAAACAAGTAGCCTTTACTTGTGATGGAAAAATAAACTACTTCTTCACAAACAGTGATAGTAAGTCTTGAATCAAGCAGTTATCTTACAGTTGCTTAATCCACGAACCTCCTTGCTCTGTTGACCTAACCTGACATCACAGTGTCTCCATTCAAAGATCAGCGTCTAACTGTGATTCCAGCTCCCTCTTATGGCTGAGTTAGGAAGCAGCAGCCAATTACATTTCACTGTAGTATTTAAAGTAACAGATACCATTTGCAATCATGGCTTATATATATACAGTGGTACCTCGGTTCACGAACTTAATTCGTGAACTGACTCAGTTCGCGATCCGAATTGGTCATGAAGCGAGGCACAATTTCCCATAGGGTTCAATGTAAATCCGGTTAATCCGTTCCGACCTTGTTTTTTGGTCGTGATTCTTGAACTGACTCTTTTCACGAACAGAATTGGTCGTGAACAGAGGCACAGTTCCCCATAGGGTTCAATGTAAATCCGGTTAATCCGTTCTGACCTTGTTTTTTGGTCGTCCGCGGCTCCGGTTCGTGAAGCGAAACGGGGTTCGTGAATCCGAGCATTTTTACGAACTTTTCTGTTCGTGAAGCGAGGGCGGAGTTCGTGAAGCGAGGCGGAGTTCGTGAAGCGAGGCGGAGTTCGTGAAGCAGAGCATATTTTTGCGAACTTTTCCGTTCGTGAACCGAAACGGTGTTCGTGAACCGGGGCACATTTTTTGGGAAATTTTTGGTCGTAATCCGAATTGGTCGTGAACAGAGGTGTTCGTGAACCGAGGTATCTCTGTATATATATATATATTGCCAACCCAACATTAGGATTATAGTCCTAACAAATATATGTGGAATTAATTGCAGCTATATTTCAGGCTGTGTCCATTGGTGAATGGATGCAAAAATATTAAGTATTTTCTAGCAAAGTATTGCAAAAATTGCATTAACATATGCAAAATTGACTCAAGGCATAAATAGATTGATTCATTTATTTCCAGCAAGTGATGCTTTGAGCTACTTCACATTCCTGTTAAGAACCAAACGCATAAAGAACACCGCAATCTATTTGGTGCAGATAAGTGTGGAACATATTATTTTTCCATGTAGAAGATAATGTGCAATTACTAAGGGTTTTGATATACATTATGCAGCATGTTATTGCTGGCTATCCCATGTGCAGTGGCTTAATTCTGCATTGAAAAATGTTCTCGTTAAGTCAGTTACTTCTTTTTAAACCTGCCCTTGCTTGGCAGTTCCTTCATTTTACTTAGTAACAGTTAGTTGTGGTTTCACTTCTGCTTTAACTATCAGTGAGTTTCACTGTTTGCTTGTTTTTGCATTGTATAAATCACTTTCTTTTGGGAGTGCAACTTCAGCAATAAAAATGCCCTACATAAACAGACTTTTGCAATTACTGTAGATAACCATCCATATATAGTACATATCGAACTCTACAACAAAAAACACACATTACTTTTTTTTTTTTTAGGGTACCAAGCTTATACTTATATGGAACTATACAACTTTCACATACAGTAGTTTGTATTTGTGTGTGTGTTTGTGTGTTTGAGTTGCTTGAAATGCTTCAAGTTAAAACAGAAAAATAAATGATTGGTAGAGTGGTGGTTGTAAGGAAACATTGGTTAGAACAGGGGTCACCAACCTTTCGGACCACAGGGACCACTAAATTCATAATTTTAAATCCTGCGGACCACTAATATGATTTGCTTAATGAGCGGCTGGGTGGGCATAGCTAGATGGTCATGGGACTGGATGAGACTCAGTTGGAGACTCCACACATCTTAATGTTGCCAAGTTTGGGAAACACTGCTTAGTGTGAATAGTTTTCTGAACTACCAGGCATTACAATGTTGTGAACTTGAGGACTGAGTGAATTAATATCGGCTTTTAAATAGACGCACACAGAGCCTCAGTTCCCTTTGTGGCTAAATTTCTAAGTGAAGTACCAAATTAATGTCCTTCATATTTAAAAAGCAGCATTTTTTAAATTTTATATTGAAAATATAAGGGACACCGTGACTCAGTGGCTAAGACACTGAGCTTGTTGATCAGAAAGGTTGGCAGTTCGCGGTTCGAATCCCTAGTACTGCGTAATGGAGTGAGCTCCCATAACTTGTCCCAGCTTCTGCCAACCTAGCAGTTTGAAAGCATGTAAAAAATGCAAGTAGAAAAATAGGAACCACCTTTGGTGGGAAGGTAACAGTGTTCTGTGTGCCTACGGTATTTAGTCATGCCAGCCACATGACCACAGAGACGTCTTCGGACAGTGCTGGCTCTTCGGCTTTGAAACAGAGATGAGCACTGTCCCCTAGGGTTGGGAATGACTAGCACATATGTGTAAGGGGAACCTTTACCTTTACCTATTGAAATTATTGTCAGCAGATATGTTTATTTGTGCCAAAAATCAGGAGTTTGGTAGCACCCTTTTTGACCAACACATTTTATTGAAAGGCACAAGCTTTTGTAAGCTACTGTGGTCTCCTTGGGTCAACTATGCACCAATGGAAACATGATTTTTTTCTAGAAAAAAGGATCACAAACTGGCTTTATTTTATTTATTTATTTTTAATTAAAAAAGTGATCTTTTCAGTGCCCATCTTTTGACGTCCCATGATGTTATGCATTGATCCTGGATGAATATTGTTGAGGATATCTCCTTCCGTTGTGCGACGGAATTTGCAGCAAGAGATACGTTGCTGGAAGTCACACTAATAGTCACAGACGCTGATGGTAAAAACAAGTAGCCTTTACTTGTGATGGAAAAATAAACTACTTCTTCACAAACAGTGATAGTAAGTCTTGAATCAAGCAGTTATCTTACAGTTGCTTAATCCACGAACCTCCTTGCTCTGTTGACCTAACCTGACATCACAGTGTCTCCATTCAAAGATCAGCGTCTAACTGTGATTCCAGCTCCCTCTTATGGCTGAGTTAGGAAGCAGCAGCCAATTACATTTCACTGTAGTATTTAAAGTAACAGATACCATTTGCAATCATGGCTTATATATATACAGTGGTACCTCGGTTCACGAACTTAATTCGTGAACTGACTCAGTTCGCGATCCGAATTGGTCATGAAGCGAGGCACAATTTCCCATAGGGTTCAATGTAAATCCGGTTAATCCGTTCCGACCTTGTTTTTTGGTCGTGATTCTTGAACTGACTCTTTTCACGAACAGAATTGGTCGTGAACAGAGGCACAGTTCCCCATAGGGTTCAATGTAAATCCGGTTAATCCGTTCTGACCTTGTTTTTTGGTCGTCCGCGGCTCCGGTTCGTGAAGCGAAACGGGGTTCGTGAATCCGAGCATTTTTACGAACTTTTCTGTTCGTGAAGCGAGGGCGGAGTTCGTGAAGCGAGGCGGAGTTCGTGAAGCGAGGCGGAGTTCGTGAAGCAGAGCATATTTTTGCGAACTTTTCCGTTCGTGAACCGAAACGGTGTTCGTGAACCGGGGCACATTTTTTGGGAAATTTTTGGTCGTAATCCGAATTGGTCGTGAACAGAGGTGTTCGTGAACCGAGGTATCTCTGTATATATATATATATTGCCAACCCAACATTAGGATTATAGTCCTAACAAATATATGTGGAATTAATTGCAGCTATATTTCAGGCTGTGTCCATTGGTGAATGGATGCAAAAATATTAAGTATTTTCTAGCAAAGTATTGCAAAAATTGCATTAACATATGCAAAATTGACTCAAGGCATAAATAGATTGATTCATTTATTTCCAGCAAGTGATGCTTTGAGCTACTTCACATTCCTGTTAAGAACCAAACGCATAAAGAACACCGCAATCTATTTGGTGCAGATAAGTGTGGAACATATTATTTTTCCATGTAGAAGATAATGTGCAATTACTAAGGGTTTTGATATACATTATGCAGCATGTTATTGCTGGCTATCCCATGTGCAGTGGCTTAATTCTGCATTGAAAAATGTTCTCGTTAAGTCAGTTACTTCTTTTTAAACCTGCCCTTGCTTGGCAGTTCCTTCATTTTACTTAGTAACAGTTAGTTGTGGTTTCACTTCTGCTTTAACTATCAGTGAGTTTCACTGTTTGCTTGTTTTTGCATTGTATAAATCACTTTCTTTTGGGAGTGCAACTTCAGCAATAAAAATGCCCTACATAAACAGACTTTTGCAATTACTGTAGATAACCATCCATATATAGTACATATCGAACTCTACAACAAAAAACACACATTACTTTTTTTTTTTTTAGGGTACCAAGCTTATACTTATATGGAACTATACAACTTTCACATACAGTAGTTTGTATTTGTGTGTGTGTTTGTGTGTTTGAGTTGCTTGAAATGCTTCAAGTTAAAACAGAAAAATAAATGATTGGTAGAGTGGTGGTTGTAAGGAAACATTGGTTAGAACAGGGGTCACCAACCTTTCGGACCACAGGGACCACTAAATTCATAATTTTAAATCCTGCGGACCACTAATATGATTTGCTTAATGAGCGGCTGGGTGGGCATAGCTAGATGGTCATGGGACTGGGTGGGCGTGGCCAACTTGATGTCACTCACATCAAGGGGTGCCTCGCCAACCTCTACTCACCTCTCCCCTTCCAACCATTCCTCACCTGCCTGCCTGGGCTCCTTAGGGCCCCAACAGGACACATTTGTTGGAGCTAAGCAGCCACCATGAGAAAGAGTTGACAATAAATCTGGCTCAATTCAAATTGGATCTGAGAGAGAAGGAGGCTCAGCAGAAACACCTCATTGAGGACTATGAGCATAAGCTTTCCAAGCAGAGGGAAGACTTGTGGGAGTGCAAGGCCAGGTAGCGGCCCTTGGAGGCTCAGTGGGCTGAGATGATAGTCAGTTCCAGGCCCCTTGGAACTAGGCCCTCTGGCTCTTTGCCACCAGCAGCACTTCCCTCCAGCCTTCATCCAAAGGCCCGCACCAGGAGGCTTAAATCGGCCCCAAGTTGGAATTTCTGACTCCCTCCGCCCTGATTTAGTTCATTATTGAGTTCTCTGACTGGATGTCTCCAGATTGTAGTTGATTCTGAAGTTTTTGCTTCAGATTGCGAGTTACCTGGATGAATGTCTATGGAGATTCTCAGTCATCCAGGTCATAGTTTTCTCAATGATGAACTGATGAAACTTCTTGGTTGGGAAGTGAAACATCTTCTTCCTCAAAAGAAAAAACCCACCGTAGTAGTCCAGTTTTCTTTTGAAAAACTACCTTTGAGAGATTACCTGAATTTTACTCACCCTCTATAACTCCATCCTACCCAGCTTTGTAACAATGTGCTGAATTGTTCTAGAGCAAGAAAATAACAATACAGATATGCCCAACCTCCAATGAGGTGACCAGTTTGTTATGAAGATGAACGGCCTATAAGCTGAAAACATGATCACATACTAAACATTCTGTAAAACTTCTTAGTTGCAGTTGCAATATGTGGAAGTCAGGGGTGGGTTCCTGCCAGTTCTAAGCTCTTCTAAAGAACAGGTTCCACAAATCTCCAGGGCCATTTAGAACCGGTTCCAGCTCCCTCCCTCTGCCCGTCCGCCCATCATCAAGATGAAGAGCGAGAGGAGGAATTCTGGGAGTTGAAGTCCACAAATCTTCAAGCTGTCAAGTTTGAACACCCCTGGGGTTTTTTTTCTAAAGGGTTAGGGGTGCGAGGGTCTTGTAACTTGACAGCTTTAAGACTTGCATGCTTCAAATGCCAGAGTTTTGGAGCCAACATTTTGGTTGCTAAGCAAGAGCGTTGTTAAGTGAGTTTCACCACATTTTACAAGTTGGCCATGCCCACCCAGTCACATGACTGCCAAGCCACTCCCACTCAGTCACATGGCTGGCAAGCCACTCCCACCTGGTCACATGGCCACTCCCACAAAGCAGGCCACACCTATAGAAGAGGTTCCAAATTTTTTTGAAACCCAGCACTAGTGGAATTTGAAATGGACACTTGTGTACTTTCTAGAGATCCAAGAAAATGAGAATCAAACAAAGAGAACCAAGACCAAAATTCAGAGCTGACTTCCAGGCTGATCAGACCTGAGTTATGAGTCTGAAAGGGCCTATCTATTAGCAACACAAAATATTGTGATGCAGGATTATCTGCTTGTTTACAAGTTGCAGGGCACAAAGGAAACATTCAGCTTTTGTGGGGCTTTCCAAAGATCAGTTAAAAAAAATTAAGAACTAAGTCAAAGGAGAATTGTGATTTATATGTAGTCCTCAATGAATATGTTAAACATTGCATGATTCAGTGAGCAGGGAACTTTGGATATAATGCCATGCTTGAACAATGGGAGAATATGTGGACGAAAGGTTTAAAATTTACATTAAGTTACAGTTTCAAAGAAAAATTTTATGTGATTTATTGCTGGTATTTAACACCAGACAAGCTGTCAAGAATGTATAAAGGTATTTCAAATGAATGTTGGAAATGTGAAAGTAGAGAAGGGACCTTTTATCACTGATGGTGGACATGCGATAAAGCAAAGAAATATTGGAGTAGGATTCACATCTCAATGCAGAAGATTCTCAAAGTGAATATAAAGATAAAACCAGAAACTTTTCTTTTTGGGTTTAATAGAAAAAGACTTGGGGAGAAAAATGGTGATGTTATATATGTTGATAGCAGCAAGAATATTCTATGCACCAAAAATGGAAGGACACTTTGATTTGCACAATGGCCAAATGGCTGCAAAAGTTGATGAAGTTAGAAGAGATGGCTAAATGAACTGCTTTGATTAAAGGCAAGGTGACCAGACGTCCCGCTTTTGGTGGGACAGTCCCGATTTTTAACAATTTGTCCCACGTCCTGCAGCGTTTTAAAAAAGAACTGATTTTTGGAAAGAATGCACAACAAGCTAGGGAATGGCGGGAGAACGGGAAGGGAATATACGGTTTTTGGCGGCCATGTGGCTATTTCGCCAGGATATGAGTTTTATATTATTTTTGTTAATTTTATACAATACTATTTTTGCGTTCTACGAACATTTTTGGTGCTCCATATAGACCAAATTTTTAATCAAGAACACCCCCCCCCCAGTCAATGGTGTCCCGCTTTACCAATGTTAAAATCTGGTCACCTTATTAAGGGGGTGGGAAACACATTTAGTTTTGTGTTGGAAATAACTTCTGGATTTTGGGCTTGAGATGGAAAATAAAATAAAAATTGGATTAGATTGGATTTTTTCCAATCATATAGACGTGTTGTTATAGAAATGGCTAGTTTATACTATTACATAAAAGTAAAAAAGTTGAGGTTTGATGTTATTATCTTCAAGGTGTTAGTAACCATCTTCAAAGCACCCCATGGCACGGGTCCTGGCTATCTGCGAGACTGCCTCCTGCCACATACCTCCCTTCGCTCCCACAGAGAGGGCCTCCTCAGGGTGCCGGCTGCCAGTCAATGCCGGCTGGCGACCCCCAGGGGGAGGGTCTTCTCTTTGGCGGGTCTGGCCCTCTGGAATGACCTGCCTCCCAACCTTCGCACCATCACGGACCTACGCCTCTTCCGCCGGGCGCTTAAAATGCACTTTTTCCATCTGGCTGGCCTGGCATAGATTAATGGTTTAATTTTAAATTTAAGATTTTAATTGTTTTAACTACTTTTAGCACAGACTTAATTATTTAATTCTATTTTATATTGTGTCTATTTGTTGTGGGTTTTTATTCTTTCTGTCCACCGCCCTGAGTCCCACTAGGGAGAATAGGGCGGTATATAAATCCGAAAAATAAATAAAAATAAAAAATTCCATTGCACCAAAGGGAGTCACACGCCAATGGCTTTTCTTTCATTTCCCCGTCTTTCTTTTCTACACATTTCCCTTCCTCTTTCCCTCAGAAAGAGATGACAAGAAGCTTTGTACATGTTAACAAATAGATGGAAAACTTAGGATTGTTCGTGTGAAAGATTTAATTGTTCACTTTCCCATAATAACCTTCAGTAACTATTTAAATGTTCCTTCTAATTTGTTTTCAGTGTGCGTGGCACATTTTCATGCCTGAGCACCTGAATTTTTTCCAAACTACCTCCGCGCCCGCTCAGCTCGCTCGCTCGCTGCCTCCTGCTGCCACCACTTGGACTGGGCGCACGCTCCGATAGGTGCTGGGAGCGTCCAATCAGAGGAGCCCAGACACTGAGGCAGCTTTTTGACATTCAAAATCAGTGCGCGGCAGTTGGAAACTGCCGTGCAGCATTTTCTTGTGACGTGTGCAGCCGCGCAGTCGCGCAGCTTAGAGGGAACATTGCTTGTAATCCAGAAAAGCAAAATGTCCCTCCCTCCCTCCACTCCTGCCTGCCTGCCTGCCTGCCTGCCTTCAGAATGCTAATATAATTCCAAGACAATCAATGGTAGAAAAATGAAGAAAATCTTCTTAACCTATTTATTGTTTAACATTCAAGAGCCAATTAGCTTTTTAGATGATTCAGTTCTAAGCATAAATTGAATGTGTCTCTGTGTGAAGTTAGAATAAGATGATGATAATGCAGCATTAAAAGAAATTGGTACTCTGTCATTAAAACAAAACAAGACACAACAGGCTTTGCTTTAAAAAGCCTGATTGTTGTTAAGCAACAGCTACATTTAGAGAGAGAAAAATAGCAGAAATTAAAACGTCACACCTCCTTAAGCACCACTTAAACTAACCCAACCCCAGTCAGTTCAGGAAGACTGCATTCTCAGTCAGGAGAATTGCTTTAGCTGTGTTCAAACACAAAAGAATAATCAATTAGATGCAATCAATTCCATGGGTTTTGCATTTCAGCTTTGCAGGCTGAAAATTCTTTTGAACATATGATGCACCCCATCTGTGTCCACTTCTCCCTCTAACACATGTGAAACTCATACAGTGTTCATCATTTAAAAACTAATAATGGTGCAATAAATAATGAATCCAAACCAGCAAGAATATTTTACAAAGAGCAGTTTTGGCTCTGTTGTTGTTGTTGTTGTTGTTGTTGTTGTTGTTAGTTGCCAAGTCATGTACCACTCATCGTGACACCATGGACAATTTTCCTCCAGGCCTTCCTGTCCTCTACCAACCTCTGGAGTCCATTTAAGCTCATGTCAACTGCTTCAGTGACTCCATCCAACCACCTCATTGGCTCGGGGCCTAGTTATATGTGAGACCGTCTCCTGCCTCATACATCCCTTTTAACTGATCCGCTCCTATAGAGGGGGTCTTCTCCGGGTGCCGTCGGCCGGGCAATGCCGGTTGGCGACGCCCAGGGGAAGGGCCTTCTCTGTGGCGGGCCCTACCCTCTGGAACGACCTACCTCCCGATCTCCGTACCACCTCGGACCTCCGCCTTTTCCGCCAGCATTTAAAAACGCACCTGTTTCAGCAAGCCGGCTTAGGGTAATCCACCCGATAAATGACTGAGGGTTAGTTGCACAAATTTTTAATTAGAGGTTTTTTTTAATAATATTTTAGCGCAGGAGTATTAAGTTTAATAGGGTTTTAGGATGTTTGATATTTTGTATTGTATATTGTGTTTTTAAATCCCTGTGCGCTGCCCTGGGTCCCATAGGAGATAGGTGCGGGATATAAATTTAATAAAGTCTAAAAATCTAAATCTAAAATCTCTGTCGTCCCGTTCTTCTTTTGCCCTCAATTGTTCTCAGCATGAGGCTCTTCTCCAGTGAGTCCTTCCTTCTCATTAGGTGGCCAAAGTCTTTGAGTTTCCTCTTCAGGATCTGGCCTTCTAAAGAGCAGTCAAGGTTGATCTCCTCTAGGAGTGCTGGTTTGATTCCAAGGACCTCGCAGGAGTCTTCTCCAGCACCAGAGTTCAAAGGCCTCCATTCTTTGGTGCTCAGCCTTTCTTATGGTCCAACTTTCACAGCCATCCATTGCAACCGGGAAAACCACAGCCCTGACTATACGCACTTTTGTTGGCAGGGTGATGTCTCTGCTTTTTAGTATGCTGTCTAGATTTGCCTACCATGATACAAAAATAGATGGTGAGACCTGAGGTGGGCTTCACATAATGTAACAACTGGTTCGCCCAGCATCGGAAATGTGAGTGCGCATGATATATGGCAAAAATAGTGCCAGGGCAGGTTAGTGGGTGGGTGGGCCTGAATCAGGCCAAACCAGCATCAACCCACCACTGGTTGAGACTCTAGAACAGAGTTTAGAGTTTATTGGGTTTTTTATACCGCCCTACTCCCAAAGGACTCAGGGCGGTGTACAGCCAAAATAAAAACAAATATATAAAAGTTAAAAGAAAGCTTTTAAAAGACATAATTAAAATATTGGCCGAAACGTGGAAAAAAACCCAAACTTACCCTGATTAAAATAATAAAAAATTTAATTTAATTTTTTTAAAATCATGCTTTATGCAAGCCCGGCTTGTTGAAAGAGAAAGGTTTTGAGACCGCGGCGGAAGGTGCTTAAGTCAGCCACGGCTCACTCAATGACTGCATCGCGTAGCAATGGAAGACCTGCTTAGAATTTGGGTTGTAAATTGAGGACAACCTGTATACTATCTGTTGCCCTCCATCACTTTCATCATAAGAAGCATTTGTAACATGAGTTAACATGTTCCTTTCTAGGGGCAGATGGATTGAATTAGAGAGAAAAAGAGAGGCCAGGCCTCCTGTATGCTCTATTAGCCTATATTGATTATCCATCTTTATCTCAGAGTGTCTTAATATGATAAAGGGCATCTTGCACAGATGGCAGAAGCAAACAAGATCCTTTGGTCTCTGTCATCCTCACCAAGAGAAGTTAAAGATAACTGACTAAACTCAGTATGTAAAAATTGGCTTCAAAACAGGAAGGGGTAAAAAATATTGCAATAATGTAGGTTTCCATCTGTTTATATGTCATAATATGTATTAGAGATACTTATGCCAGTTCCATAACAGAATCACAGAGTTGGAAAGGATCTTGGAGGTCTTCTAGTCCAACCCCCTGCTCAGGAAGGAGACTCTATACTATTTCAGACAAAATGTTGTCTAATCAACCCCCCCCCCCCCGTGTTGGAGCATCCACAACTTCTGGAGGCAAGTCTTTCCACAATACAATACAATACAATAGCAGAGTTGGAATATATATATGTGTGTGTGTGTGTGTGTGTGTGTGTGTTCCATAAGTATTTATTGATCAGCTCAAAAAACCTCTCTCTCTCTCACACACACACACACACATAAGGTAAAAATATAATATATGCAGTGTTATCTTCATTTTAGATATCAAAGGTGTTTTGTGGCTCCCGGTGTTTTCTTTTCTGTGGGAGATGGGTCCAAATGGCTCTTTGAGTGTTTAAGGTTGCTGACACCTGCCCTACACCATTTATGACAAATGGCAGTCCAATCTCTTCTTGAAAGCCTTCAGTGATGAAGCTCCCACAACTTCCGAAGGCAAACTTCTGTTCCATGGGTTGATTGATCTCACTGTCAGAAAATTTCTCCTTAGTTTTAGATTGCTTCATAAAAAACATACATTGTAAGGAGATAGATGAGATACTTACATTATTTTAGAAAAGTAAAAGAACTGTGCTGGATCAACTTTTGTTGATTGTTCCCACAGTGTACAATTAGATTTCAGAGGGAAGCTAGCATGCCATCCTTCTGCTAATGTTTCCTAGCAACTGGCATTCACAGTGACACGGAATTACTAAGCACTTCTTTGTAACTAGTTATGATTATAGATTTATATGAAAGTATTTAAAGGATGTTTCTAACCTTATGGGGATACTCGACCCCCCCCCCTTTTCTCTAAATTAACAATATGTTTCCCCCAAGGAATGGTTTTCAGATTTCCCTAATTTTAGTTTAACTGGCTTTATTTTTATTTTATTTTACTTTAACTGGTGATGTCAGATTTACTAGGCTGGCTGAATTACCTCTGAAATTGGTTTGAATGCAAGTATGACTATAAATAACAAGCCAGAAGGTGAATAGAAATGAGCACAGACATGGACATGCATGCTTTATCAATGTGTCACTGTGGCATGGAATTATTCAAACAAAGTTATAAGAATAATAGAGTAATAAGAGACAAAATGAATAGCTGTCACAAAAAGTGCTGATTCCCCTGCTCCCCTGTTGAGTGTGTTGGCTTATGGCCCAGTGTGGTTTTTAGTCTGCTCCTTATTAAATAAATTTGCACTTCTGTGATCAATCTGGGATTAGTAGGGTAGCTTTTCCTTTGCTTAAGAGACAGGGAGTGCAGACCGGAGTCACAACAAGAAACTTAAGCAGAACAAGCTAATATGTTTTGCATGCACTTGAAGTTGTGGATGGATCATTCAGTCAAGCAGAATAGAGCTGGAAGGGAACCTTGGAGGTCTTGAACATTGGGCACTATCTAATAAAATGAAATTCAATGGCGAAAAGGGTAAGGTTCTACATTTAGGCAACAAAAATGAAATGCACAGGTACAGTATAGGTGGTACCTTGCTCAATAGCGGCAACTGTGAAAGGGATCTTGGAGTCCTAGTGGACAACCATTTAAATAGGAGCCAGCAGTGTGCAGCAGCTGCCAAAAAAGCCAACACAGTTCTAGGCTGCATAAACAGAGGGATAGAATCAAGATCACGGGAAGTGTTAATACCACTTTATAATGTCTTGGTAAGGCCACACTTGGAATACTGCATTCAGTTTTGGTCACCACGATGTAGAAAAGATGTGGAGATTCTAGAAAGAGTTCAGAGAAGAACAACAAAGATGATTAGGGGACTGGAGACTAAAACATATGAAGAACGGTTGCAGGAACTGGGTATTTCTAGTTTAATAAAAAGAAGGATTAGGGGATACATGATAGCATTGTTCCAATATCTCAGGGGTTGCCACAAAGAAGAGGGAGTCAAACTATTCTCCAAAGCACCTGAGGGCAGAACAAGAAGCAATGGGTGGAAACTAATCAAGGAGAGAAGCAACTTAGAACTGAGGAGAAATTTCCTGACAGTTAGGACAATTAATCAATGTTAACTTCTGGAGACAAAGCTTGTCTCCAGAAGTTGTGAATGCCCCAATACTGCATGTATTCAAGAAGATGTTGGATAGCCATTCGTCTGAAATGGTATAGGGCTTCCTGCCTAGGCAGGGAGTTGGACTAGATGACCTCCAAGGTCCCTTCCAACTCTGCTATTGTAAAGAGAAGTCTTCTAATCCAGCCTTCTGCTTAAGCAGGAGACTCTATAATAGGGCTGTCAAACTTGTGGTCTGCAGGCCGGATGTGTCACTCGCTGGTGACACCCACACCCAGTTTAGTGAAGTGCAAAAAAGTCACGATATGTCACGTGACGCTGCCATGATGACTCATGTTTGACACCCCTGCCCAAACCATTTCAGGCAAGTGGCTTTCCAGTCTCTCCTTAAAAGCTTCCAGTGATGAAGCACCCACGACTTCTGAAGGCAATCCATTCCACTGGTTGATTGTTCTCACTGTTAGGAAGTTTCTCTGTTATTCCAGGTTGATTTTCTCCTTGATTAGTTTCCATCCATTGTTTCTTGTCCTGCCCTCTGGTGCTTTGGAAAATAAGTTGATATTCCTACAGTAGGTTTTCTTTCAGATTTCCCCTCCCTAGGCCTGAAACAGGCCCATTTCCAGACTTCCGGAACTTCCAGTGGGCCCATTGTTCACCCTCCTCAAGGTCCAGAGGCTTCCTTCCAGCTTCCGGGAGAGCGAAAACGGCTTCCCTGAGGCTCCAGAGGGCCACCGAAGGCTGGAAACAGACCCATGTCTGTATTTATGGAACCTCCGGTAGGCCCATTTCCCCCACCACCACCCTGAGCCTCCATGTGGGCCCTACACTTAGCTGGCATGATGAACGGGCCACTTGGAGACTTCTGGCCAAATCTGAGGCATAATAATAATAATAATAATAATAATAATAATAATAATAATAATAATAATAATAATAATAATAATAATAATAATAATAATAATAATAATCATCATCATCATCATCATCATCATCATCATCATCATCATCATCATCATAATAACAATAATTTTAATTTGTAGACCGCTCCCACTCCCCATAGGGACTCGGAGCGGTGCACAGGGAAAAAATAAAACAATATATATACAAACACATTAAAAACAAATTAAACATATACCTGTGCTAAAAAATTCCCCATTAAAATACTAACATTCCCAATTATAAGTAGCTAAAAACCCCATAGAAGAGAGACTACCCTAGGCCGGCCAAGCAGAAAAGATGTGTTTTTAATTTTAGACGGAAGGAGCGGAAGTCCGTGGTCGTTCTAATGTCGGGGGGAAGGTCGTTCCAGAGGGCTGGGCCCGCCACAGAGAGAGCTCTTCCCCTGGGTGTCGCCTGCTGACAAAGTCTAGTGGACGGCACCCGGAGAAGTCCCTCTCTGGGAGCGAATCGGCCGTGAGGATGTAATGCCTGTGGCATTAAAAATCACTGCACAGTAGTTGGAAACTGCTGTGCGGCGTTTTCTAGTCACATGCGCATCCACGCAGCTGCGCAGCTTAGAGGACACATTGCTCCTGGGTGGGGTGGAGGGGGGGGCGGGGTTGGAGGGGTCAGCCAGGGGTGGCATTTGGGAGTTTGCCAAACTGGGCAGAATCCTAGCTAGAAGATCAGCTCATCAACTCATGCGAATCCCCAACAGCCCACCCCTGCTATCCAACCACTTCTGTATTCCCTGTCCACTTCTCTGGAAATAAGCCTTCTAAATCTTCGGTTTTAGGCTTAAAAAGCTTTGTTCCTCAAAGCTGTACATTTCACAATGGGTTAATTTTCTTCTGCTGTAAAAGAAAATAAAACTTTTATTTTTTTTAAAAATCGAAAGTATGGAATTAGTAATTGCCCACACACCAGTGGTGGGTTCCGAGTCCTGTTGCAACCAGTATGCACATGTGCAGTGCACGTGCAGCATGCACATGTGTACTTACCGCCTTCGATGCTCCAGCTGCTTGCTGGAGCATCACACAAGTGCTGTACCCTTTATGCGAGACCGCCTCCTGCCCCATACATCCCTTAGACCGATACGCTCCCACAGAGAGGGCCTTCTCAGGGTGCCGTCGGCCGGACAATGCCGACTGGCGACACCCAGGGGAAGAGCCTTCTCTGTGGCGGGCCCAGCCCTCTGGAATGACCTACCTACTGAATTACGCACCATCACCGACCTCCGCCTCTTCCGCCAATGTCTAAAGACATATTTGTTCCAACAAGCCGGCCTAGCCTAACCTCCCATGGGGACTTTTTAGGAAGTTTTAAATTGGGTATTTTAAAATTCGGTTTTAGCATAGGATAGGATTGTTTAATAGTTATTTTAAATTATATTTATTTTTTGTATTTTGTATGCTTTTAAATTTCCTGTGCGCCGCCCTGGGTCCTCTGTGGAGAAGGGTGGGATATAAATTCAAATAAAATAAATAAAAATAAATGCATGTGCACGAAAGCCCCGATAGGCTCAAATACAGGTAAGGAGGGCGGGTGGGTGGGACCTCCAGAGCACTGTATCAGAATGGTACCTGGTGCTCCCAGCAGGCACTGGTATGCCCATACTGGGTCATACCGGTCGTATCCCACCACTGCCACACACACATTTTGTCATAGTATTAGTTAAACACGGAAAAGAAATTGGTCAGCATTGCCAAGAACTCTGAATGGCTTGTAGTTGGGACAATTAGTAGTAGGATAAGTAGCATTTCATCTGTTCACTCTTTCTTGTGCTTGTTTCTCCATTCCCTTTCTTCCGTTGCCCTAATTTAACTGCTCTCCTTTTTCTGGTTTCATTTCAACCAACGAATGACATCTAGAGAGTTCACAAAATATGGATTCAACAGGGTAAATTGCATTAATGCAAATAAATAACATAATAAACTGATTTCTTTTTAACCTTGCCACTAGTCAAAACAGTCCTCCATTTGATTATACATTTGATGAAAATATGAGCTGCTGGAGATCACGGTAAGCATGTTATTATCCTTTTTCCTCCTGATTGCTTTAAACTTTCACTTATCACATCTTTTGACAGTGTAAAGTCAGGCCGGAATTTCCATCATGGCAGAAAGAGAGAGAGAAAGAGACAGACAGACAGACAGACAGACAGAAACAGAAACAGACACACACATACACACACACACAGAGGCAGAAGCAGAGAGCGGGGGAGGGAGGGAGGGAGAAACAGACAGAGATGGAGACAGAGACAGAGAGGGACACACAGACAGAGACAGAGAGAGAGACAGAGACAGAGAGAGAGACAGAGACAGAGACAACAGAGAGACAGAGAGAGAGAGACATACACAAACTCACACATAGACAGACAGAGAGAGACATAGAGATATAGAGAGACAGATACAGAGATACACAGATACAGAGAGAGAGACAGAGAGACAAAGACAGAGAGAGAGAGAGAGAGAGAGAGAGACATAGAGATAGAGAGAGACAGAGAGACAAAGAGAGAGACAGAGACATAGAGACATAGAAATAGGGAGAGACAGAGATACACACACAGAGAGAGACAGAGACAGACAGACAGAGACAGAGAGACAAAGAGACAAAGAGAGAGAGAGAGACAGACAGACACACACACACACACACACACACACACACACAGAGAGAAACAGAGAGCCACAGAGAGAGACAGAAGAAGAAAAAATCACACCCCACAAAGGTTCCCTGAACTGTGGTTAGACACCTTTACAGAGTCTCTTTCTTGAGAGATATCATTTTAATAAGAGATTTATCCATCCGGGTTCCAGAAGCTTCTCTTTGACTGAGGGGATTAATCATGCCACACCCAAGGCCTGAAAGGCAGAAGAACTGAGGTGGTGCGGTGGAGGTGATAACACCTAGCATCCTTTTTTTCCTGCCTCTTTTCCCCTTAAAGATCCTTATCAGCTTTAATCCTTTTCCATTTCTTTGCCAATCAACCTGCAATTGCTAATCAGCCATCTTTGAAATGGAAGAAACAAATCATAAGGTCACCCTCAGGCCCTGCTGTCACCAGAGATGAAGGGTGAAAGCCCCAGGGTTCATCACCTCATCATGAACATCTCAACAGCACATATAAATGACATGTTTTGCACGTCACGTAAACTGCGCCCTTCAACTCTTTCTTGCCTCCCATAAAAATCATAATGCAATGCAGTCAGTTACAGTATCCTATTTTCTTCACTACCGATTCGGTAGCAGGAGCTACCTTCTGCATGCACAGAAGGTCCTCGATGAATTCTGGGTTGGTGGGTGGACAGGGGTGGGTTCCTGCCAATTCTAAGCTCTTCTATAGAAAAGGTTCCACAAATCTACAGGGCCGTTTAGAACTGGTTCCAGCTCCCTCCCCCCGCCCATCTGCACACCATCAACATGAAGAGCGAGAGGAGGAATTCGTGGAATTGAAGTCCACAAGTCTTAAAGCTGTCAAGTTTGAACACCCCTGGGAGTTTTTTTCTCTCTAAAGGGTTAGGGGTGCAAGGGTCTTGTAACTTGACAGCTTTAAGACTTGCCTGCTTCAAATGCCAGAGTTTCTGAGCCAACATTTTGGTTGCTAAGTAAGAGCATTGTTAAGTGAGTTTCACCATATTTTACAAGTTCGCCACGCCCACCCAGTCATATGGCCAGCAAGCCACTCCCACCCAGTCACATGGCCGGCAAGCCACTCCCACCTGGTCATATGGCTGGCAAGCCACTCCCACAAAGCAGGCCACACCTACAGAAGAGGTTCTAATAAATTTTGAAACCCACCACTATGGGTGGAGCCTCGCGCCACCACCACTACCGGATCACCCAAACCAGTGCGAACCAGCAGCATATCATCCTCTGAATGCAATCCACAAATCCTGGTAGCTAGTCTCAAATTCATTTTCAGCTCACTCCTATGGTTAGATTGCAGAATGTCCTCTGTGTGCCTGTGCTTCTGCATATGTGCAGCGAAGCAAGTCACCGCTCATTTATTACAATCCGAGCCCCATATGTAGAAATGTGTAGTTTAATATCTGTCTCAATTATAGCTTGAATTATATCATCGGATATCAGAAAGTAATCAGTGTTTGATTATGTTCCATATGTTTGTCAGGAAAACATATAGCCATTAGCTGGGGTGGGGGTGGGGGGAGATTAAGCTGCTGCTATCGCGCCACTGATATGCCGTGCCTAGAAATTGTGATGAGATGCACTGGACTCATCTCTGGAAGAATTTTCAGAAGTGACTTTATAAAACTCACCTCCAAGAACAGGTAAGATTTACAGGTCTGACGGCAGCGTTATAGCTAGAGGTCATCTGTTCTGATCTTACCAGAAGCCTTCAAATCTTACCTTCCCAGAAGTTCAAGGTTCTGATAAGGAGGGGGACAGTTCCTTACTTAACTGCACAAATAGCCTTTCCTATTTCTCACTTATTGGAGCAGTGGAGTGGTGTTCTTGTCAACCTAAAATTGCAGCGGAAAATGCAACCTTCTTCCTTCAGTGGACTAGGAAGCTGCAAAACAAGAAATTGCAGTCATCTGTCCAGCTGTTTGGCTGCAGAGCTCAGTGACGAAAACAAGATCCAAATGTGCCAGAGTTTGCAGCAGCAAACTGGTGTTGGAGCATTCACAACTTCTGGAGGCAAGCTGTTCCACTGATTAATTGTTCTTAATGTCAGGAAATTTCTCCTCAGCGCTAAGTTGCTTCTCTCCTTGATTACTTTCCACTCATTGCTTCTTGTTCTTCCCTCAGGTGCTTTGGAGAAGATCTTGACTTCTCTTTATATATAATATAACACATGAAGTAAATATACAATACCAAAAGCAGGTTTTCCAATGTGGTAGCAAATACAAGCAAACACAGGCAGAGGAGAGAACAGTTTCAGTTTCAGTTCAGAGCAGCCGGCTAGTTTAGAGCTCAGCACAGACTCCGAGCTTTAGTACAGAACAGTTGAACTAAGCCACGCCCAGGCTC
This sequence comes from Rhabdophis nuchalis, assembly GCA_039707465.1. NCBI lineage: Eukaryota > Metazoa > Chordata > Lepidosauria > Squamata > Natricidae > Rhabdophis > Rhabdophis nuchalis. The sequence goes on along the minus strand of CM077644.1, from coordinate 234,040,233 downwards.
CTTGCTGTCTCCTTGTTGCCCACCCAGCAAATACTCTTTCTAACTTTTATATATTTGTTTTTTATTTTGGCTGTACCCCGCTCTGAGTCCTTCGGGAGTAGGGCGGTATAAAAAACCAATAAACCTAAACCTAAACCTAGTTTCCAAACAGTCCTCATTGGCTGACCCTAGTTGCTAAGCCTATTCATTGGCTGACCTTGTTACCATGTCTTCCAAGTCATGCTCTGACAAAGTGGACTTTCTTTTATGTCGAGAATCAGAGTTTTGAACACAGAATCTTGAAAATTCAGATGGGAACTGCAGAATCTTCCTTTGTTAGTGAACTCACTAAGGAAGAATCTCTTTGAAGCTTCCCTCTCTCTTTTCCCCATCCTGTTTATATGAAAAGTCAAGAGTCTTTATCCTTGAGAAGCATGGACTTTTTTTTTTTAATGCCAAGAATTAGAGTTTGGAGCCCAGAATCTTGAAAATTTAGTTAGGAACCCTCAAAGCCTCCTTTGTTAAAAAGATAAAGTAAAGGTTCCCCTCACACATATGTGTTAGTTTTTCCCGACTCTAGGGGGTGTTGCTCATCTCCGTTTCAAAGGTGAAGAGCCAGCACTGTCCGAAGACATCATGCGCTTGTGACATCCCGGCTAGACTACTGCAATGCTCTCTACATGGGGCTCCCCTTGGCGTGCACCCGAAGACTGCAGCTGGTCCAGAATGCGGCCGCGCGGGCGATCTTGGGAACGTCTAGATACTCCCATATAACACCGCTCCTGCGCGAGCTGCACTGGTTACCTGTGGTCTTTCGGGTGCGCTTCAAGGTGTTGATCACCATCTTTAAAGCGCTCCATGGCACAGGACCAAGCTACCTGCGAGACCGCATCCTACCTCATACATCCCTGCGGCTGATTTGCTCCCACAGAGAGGGACTTCTCCGGGTGCCGTCCACCAGGCAATGCCAGCGGGCGACGCCCAGGGAAAGGGCCTTCTCTGTGGTGGGCCCAACCCTCTGGAACGACCTACCCCCCGACCTCAGAACAACCACGGACCTCCGCACCTTCCGCCAGACACTTAAAGACACTTTTGTTCCATCAGGCCGGTTTGGCCTAAGTTATTTACCTAGCCTTCAGTCTGTATTATAAATTGTTTTAATTGGGTTTTTAAATGGATTATGTTTTAACTTTCTAAATTTTAGCACAGGGATAACCTATTTAATTCGATTTTAATTATTTATATTTTGTACTGTTTGTTTTAACTTCCTGTGCACCGCCCTGGGTCCCTTCGGGGAGAGGGTGCAGTTATATAAATTTAATAATAATAAATAAATAAATAAATAAATAAATAAATAAATAAATAAATAAATAAATAAATAAATAAATAAATAAATAAATAAATAAATAAATAAATAAATAAATAAATAAATAAATATTGGTCATTGGCCGGAGTGGCTAAATGCCAAAGGCACACAGAATGCTGTTACCTTCCCACCAAAGGTGGTTCCTATTTTTCTACATGCATTTTTACATGCTTTCGAACTGCTAGGTTGGCAGAAGCTGGGAGAAGTAATGGGAGCTCACTCTGTTACGCAGCACTAGGGACTCGAACCGCTGAACTGCTGGCCTTTCTGATCGACAAGCTCAATATTTTAGCCACTGAGCCACCATTTCCCTTTGTTAGTGAATTCATTAAGGGAGCATCTCTTTGAAGCTTGGCTATCTCTTTTCCTCATCCTCTTTATGTGAAGGGTCAAGAGTCCTTTTCCTTGAGAAGACAGTAAGGTCTTTCTTAGCTGTTGATTGCGTGGAAGAAGTACCACTTGCTCTCTCCTGCCCGCCTCCGCACAATTTATCTTCAGAAACAAAGAAAAGTCTAATTTGGTTGTGTAGCTTGTACACACAAAAAACTGGAATTCTGAAGGTTTATTGAGCTTTCTTTTCCATGCTCCAGCTACAAAACGCTGGAGAAACAAGGGATGGAGAGGGAAAAGTTGACTAGATAAGAAGATTGGGAGCAGAAAGTGATGGCAGGGGTTAAATAAACAACAAAACAACAAGCCACTTTAAGGGGGGCATTTATAGGTGTGTGTGTGTACATGCATGAGACAGACTGGTTTTATTTTGGAAATAAATGCTATTTACTAGCCAAAGAAACATAAGTAAGCAAGGGCTGCTGCTTTAGTTCTGATTATACGATGACTTTTTAAAATGTCACTGGATTTACTCAGTCCCTGCTTGTTTTACTTGTGCTACATGCCGTTTATATATTGTAATCTTGGGTGAGGGATTTGCTTATAGAACCAAGAGCAAAGGTTCCAAAGATCCCTTTTCCAAATGCCAGTGTTAAATCTTTACACTAATTCCTCTTATTTCTTTCAGTATCAAAAGACATATCCTGCATTTCCATTTTTGAAAAACATCCTAAACCTGGAAGCGGCTTTTTCCCGGCAGTTGTTCAATTTTATCCAGTTCATTATATATACATATACATATACATATACATATACATGTGTGTGTGATGTTTGTGCTGATAAATAAAGGAAAACAGCACAAATGTAACACAAAATATAACAAAGGCAACGAAAAAATAGCTTTCTGCCTGGATGGCTCCTAGGGTGAGCCGAAAGACAGAAAAGGGAAGCAGTTTTGCTCCTCCACATATGGGGCATACCACAGTGGCAATTACAACTGCCTAACATGTAATACACCCAGGTTCAAATCCCAGTAAGGGTATGGCTTTTACAATTTTATAGGGTTGTAGTGTCTTAAATGTTTAGCACAGTTCTTAATTTAATTTGGTTTTAGTGGTGTGAATGTATTTATCCAAGTGTATGTATTATTTGTATTTTATCTGCTGTGCACCGCCCCGAGTCCTACCCGGAGAGGGGGCGGTATAAAAGTCTAATAAAAATAAAAATAAAATAAATAAAATAAAAATGGCTAGCTGATGAGAGCTAAATAGCTTGAAATTGTGGAAACAACTTAGAACTGAGGAGAAATTTCCTTACAGTTAGAACAATTAATCAGTGGAAGAGAAATTGCCTCCAGAAGTTGTGAATGCCCAACTCTGAAAGTCTTCAAGAAGATGTTGGATAGCCATTTGTCTGGAACGGTATAGGGTTTCCTGCCTAGGCAGGGAGTTGGACTAGAAGACCTCCAAGAGTTGGATCTCCTTCCAACTCTGCTATTGTATTGTATTGTATTGTATTGTATTGTATTGTATTGCATTGCATTGCATTGCATTGCATTGCATTGCATTGCATTGCATTGCGCTGTGCTGTACTGTACTGTACTGTACTGTATTGTAAATAGATCTATACTAGTCTCCCTTTATTTATTTATCAGAACAAACATCTCTCTGTCTCTGTCTCTGTCTCTGTCTCTCTCTCTCTCTCTCTCTCTCACACACACACACATGTTGCATTTGTGCTGATAAATAAATAAAGGGAGACTAGTATGCTCCCTCCCATATTTCAGTATTCCAGGTGCTTTGACATAAACACAAACAGACACACACAAACACACTAGCTGATAACCTGATGTTGCCCAGGTATTTATTTATAGGGTCTTCTTCTTAAGCAGGAGATGGGACTAGAAGACCTCCAAGATCCAGTGGTGAGATGCCAGGTACCGTTCCGGTACAGTGTTCTGGAGGGCCCACCCGCCTGTTCTCCTTACCTCTATTTGAGCTGACCAGGGCATTTGAACACACGCATGGGGCGTACAGCGCCTGCGCGATGCTCCGTCGAGCAGCTGGAGTGTCGCGGGTGGTGGGTACGCATGCGCATACCGCACGTGTGCCCATGGTGGATGCCCGGCCCCATTGCAGCATACCGGTTGCAATGGGAGCCGGAACCCACCATTGCCAGGATCCCTTCCAACTCTGTTTTTTTCCTGTAGGCCTTGACACATGCATCTCCCCTATTAAATGCAATTCTATGAAATCTTCAAATTCCCACAACACAAAACAGTAGAAAATTATGACTTTCTAATTATTCCTATTCAAATTGTAAACTGAAGCGATCAAATTCATGTTATTAAAGTTATACAAAACTTAACCCTTAATTCAATTAAAACACTTTTGAGTTGCTCATTTACTGCTCTCTATCTTTCCCCCACCTCAGTTTCTTCAATTGTAACTGCATTTCATTCAGGCAATTGAAAATGTAAGAAGTGGAAAAAGTTGTAATGATAATTACTAGACATTTTGTGGTAATTGTACTGAGGAAAATCAATTATGCTTCGAGGAGGGAGAACTGTTTTTTTATTGAGAAATGGCCATGATAATTGCATAGAAAATGATTACTGCTTATTCCGAATGCTAAAAAAGAAGAAGATACTTTTCTAGAGTTCAGTGGATCTAGGAACAAGTATAGTATTAACAATGAAGTAAACAGATGTCAATAATGTTTCTGCAGGATTTTGAGATGTTAAGATGGCAATGAAAAATCATCTCCTGTGTTTGCAATGTATGTACCAGGAAAATGAAGATGTGAGCTCAGAGCTGAATTGCATGTTCAAAGTAAAATATGGAAAGATGATGAGGGGACTGGAGGCTAAAATATATGAAGGAACTGGGTATGTCTAGCTCTAGCTGAATGAAAAGAAGGACTAGGGGAGACATGATAGCAGCCTTCCAATATCTCAGGGGTTGCCACAAAGAAGAGGGAGTCAAACTATTCTCCAAAGCACCTGAGGGCAGAACAAGAAGCAATGGGTGGAAACTAATCTAGGAGAGAAGCAACTTAGAACTAAGGATAAATTTCCTGACAGAACAATTAATCAGTGGAACAGCTTGTCTCCAAAGCTGTGAATGCCCAACACTGCAAGTTTTTAAGAAGATGTTGGATAACCATTTATCTGAAGTGTGTAGGGTATCCTGCTTAAGCAGTGGGTTGGACTAGAAGACCACCAAGGTACCTTCCAAGTCTGTTATTCTATTTATTCAATGTATTCATTTGTCAAGATAACATAGCCTTATCCTAAGAAATCTGGTTAAAAGTCTCTATGAGAATTTTATTTTTGCTTGTATTGAGTTGTAAACAGTTTGGCAACGCTTGAGTTTGACAGTTAACAAAACGTAGAGAGAAGAATTAAGGTTTATGTTTTGAGAAGGGTGGAAACGTCCCTTCCTAAATAGCTACCGACTGAAAGGGATGTATCCTGAGAATTGCTAATGACCCACTGTGGATGTTTGAGTAACTGCTTCCTGGTTAGTAAGCAGAGGTTCTAAGAGGAACATGGGAGAGCCATGGTAGTACAGTAGTTAGAATGCAATATTGCAGTCTAACTAATTCTGCCGACTCCAGCAGTTCGATCCTGGCTTGCTCAAGTTTGACTCAACCTTCCATCCTTCTGAGGTCAGTAAAAAGACAATCCGGATTGTTGGGGGCAATAGGCTGGTTCTGTAAACTGCTTAGAGAGGGCTGTAAAGCACTGTGAAGTGGTATATAAGTCTAAGTGCTGCTTTTTGGCTGTTAGGCAGCCACTCTTAGAGAGTTAACTCACTGAATAAATGAGCAGGAAGGGGAAAGAGTAAAGTTTAATAGGAACGTCAGAGCAAAACCCTTAACAAATTATTCAAATAAATCGATGATATGTTGTTACTTAACTTTAGAGCCTATGATAGGTATAAGAAGAAATCAAAGCCTTCGAAATGTGGAATGAAATAACAAAAATGAAGAAGTGAGAACACTGTCATGACTTCCAATGGCTCAGGAGCATGGTGCCTCACATGCTTAGAGATCTGGATTGGAGGTTATCAAGTTAGTTTTGGAGACCTGAGTGCTGATGCATGTTTGGGTGAGCTCCTGTCACTTGCTCTAGCTCCTTGCAGGGACATGAAAGGAGCAGTTATGGCCATGTGTCCTTCCCCTAGCAGTGGCAATGTCACTGATTAATCCTTTCAACCTGTAAGCACCTTGAACAGGATGGGACTTCCATTGGCTACATAAACTGCACAAGAATAAGCCACCAGAACAAATATATTCAAGACAGAACTGAGAAGACAGCAAAAGATAGCAAGTGCCACCTCTGCAAAGAAGCTGAAGAAATAATGGACCATCTGGTTAGCTGCAGCAAGATCACACAGACTCACTACAAACAACGGCATGACAAAGTAGCAACAATGGTGCATTGGAAGATCTGCAAGAAATTTGCCTGCATTTGCCTGCAAGCAAGAATAGTGGAACCATAAAACAGAGAAAGTAATAAGATTGAAGAAGCTAAAGTGTTCTGGGACTTTACACTTCAAACAAACAGGAACCTGCCACATAACACCCCAGATTTAACAATTGTTGATAAGAAAGAGAAAAAAATGTCTGGAGTGTAGATGTGTCAGTATCAAGAGAGAACAGAAGAGAAGAGAAAGCACTGGAGAAGACAACAAAATACAAAGACCTACGATTAGAAATAGAACAACTCTGGCAAAAGAAAACAAAGGTAGTACCAATAGTCATAGGCACCTTGGCTATAATCCTAAAACAACTGGAACAACACCTTCGGCATTGAACAAATTCACCATCAGTCAATTGCAAAAGGAGCTTTACTCAGAACAGCTTACATCCTGTGAAAATACCTCAATTTCTGCCTATTACAAATCCTTGGTAACGATTTCTGAGGTGGATAAAAATGCCAAATCCAGCCTGGACATTCAGCTGACAGGCTTATAATAAAATAATACCTAAAGGGCTACCTCACCATGTAGAAATTCTAAATTTACTGGACTTGAACATTCTGACTCTACGAAAACTCACCCTACTTGGAACAGCTTAAATGCTCCAACATTACCTTAACAGTTCCTAGGTCCTTGGTTAGGACTCAATCTGTTGAGCTACCAACCAGCCCCAAAGGCTGTGAATCTCACCAAAGATTAACCACAGATTATCATTATTATTTACCTTATTCATGAAACATTAAACTCAGCCAACTGATACATTTAAAAATGCATTGCAAGTACCATTGACTGGTGCTAATGGTTGATATGGTTTGCTTCCAGCATCCTAAGTATCAATCTTCTTAGAATGTAAGATGTTCCAAGTAGCACAGTTTTTTGCAGTTCTGCTGGTGTTATTGCAGGAAGCTGCAATTTGCTGAGGGTGAAGAGGAAGTGTCATTTGGTGATGTTTAAGACCTGTTTTCTTCCAGGGCAGGGGGAAAAAAAAGATTAAGTTATACATAAGCAGATTCCAACAGAATGTTTGCATCCCTGATGATAATATCAGCTTCATAATGGAACCAATTACCCAGAGAGGCTGTGGGATCCTCTTCATTGACTGGGTTGAAATGGAGCAAAGATAGCACCGAGCAAGGTTTTGAACTCATTGATCGCCATGAAATTATGACTATTATTCTGTGATTGAGATTCGCAAGGAAAAAGCGAGTTATTTGCAGAGGAAAAAAGGACCTATTTTGCAATTGAGGTCTATTAATGTATCTCGGAACGATTTTATTTAAAGGATGCATTTCATCAAAAAAATAAATAATCTCATTCACTTTTTCTTCTTCTCCATCTATTGGCATCATCCCGAGAAAGCTTACAATGAAAGCTGGGCTGCCTTGTTATCTAGAATCGCTATTTGATATATTTTATTTTCTCCCTCTATTAGGTAATATACCCGATCTTCACAAATTGAAGAAGGATATTGTCACGCTATAAATAGGCCTCCCACCCCTGTGCTTAACCAAAGAAATGCACTTGATGCATCCACAAAGATCTCTATACTTATATCGGTATAGGTATTTCTATTGTTCTAGCTTGAATAACATTATCTGCCATTTTCCTCTTATACATTTCCTCTCCTCAGGTGATATAATAGCTTCCCACTGTGATTATTTAAACACTGTTCCCCACTGTTACTAAGAGAAATAATGTGGTTGTTATAGAATAACCATTTATTTTATTTCTTCCATTTTTGTGTGTGTGTAGATCCTGGATTGCACAGACAACAATTTTTTCTTCAGAGACCGTCCAATCTGGTGGTTGTAGAAGGGAAAGACGCCATTTTGGAGTGCTGCGTTTCAGGCTACCCAGCGCCAGCGTTTACGTGGCTGCGAGGAGATGAACCAATCTCGTTCAGGTATGTAGGGGGCTTGAAAAGCCATGGAGGGCCTGGCTATATAAGTTTGATTGATAAATAAATACAGGTAGTCCTAAACTTACAGCCATTTGTTTTAGTGACCGTTCAAGGTTACAACTTACCTGAAAAAGGGGAGATATGACCCACTTCCAGCACCCACAACATGGTCATTATTTATGGCCATTTGCACTATTTCACAGCCACATGAGCCATGGTGGTGAAGTGGTTAGCGTTCAGAACTGCAAGCTACTTCTGCTGACTGACTGCAATTTGGCAGTTCAAATCTCACCAAGGTCAAGGTTGATTCAGCCTTCCATCCTTCCAAGATGGGTAAAAGGAAGACCCACATGGAGACTCTAGAAAGAGTGCAGAGAAGAGCAACCAAGATGATTGGGGACTGGAGGCTAAAACATAAGAAGAACAGTTGCAGGAACTGGGTATGTCTAGTTTGATGAAGAGAAGGACCAGGGGAGACATAATAGCAGCGTTCCGATATCTCAGGGGTTGCTACAAAGAAGAGGGAGTCAAACTATTCTCCAGGGCACCTGGGGGCAGGACAAGAAGCAATGGGTGGAAACTAATCAAGGAGAGAAGCAACTTAGAACCGAGGAGAAATTTCCTGACAGTTAGAACAATTAACCTCTTGAACAGCTTGCCTCCAGAAGTTGTGAATGCCCCAACCCTGGAAGTCTTTAAAAAGATGTTAGATAGCCATTTGTCTGAAATGGTATAAGGTTCCTGCCCACGCAGGGGGTTGGACTAGAAGACCTACAAGGTCCCTTCCAACTCTGCTATTGTATTATTGTATTGTTGGGGGCAATAGGCTGACTCTGTACATCACTTAGAGAGGGCTTCAAAGTGCTATAAAGTGGTATATAAGTCTAAGTCTGCTCCTGCCCTCTGGAATGACCTACCCCCTGACCTTTGCATGATCACAGACCTGCACCTTTTCTGCCGGGCTTTGAAGACCCATTTATTTCGTGCGGCCGGCCTGGTGTAGCTTTTAATTGGTTTTAGAGAGGGTTTTTAGATAGGGCTTTTATCAAAATCAGGCGTACCATTTAATAGATTTTTAATTGTATTTTAATTGTTTTATATTAGTGATTTTATACTAGTTGATTTTTATTGAGGCCTGTACACCGCCCTGAGTCCCGCTGGGAGAAGGTGCGGTATAAAAATTCAAAAAAATAAAAAAAAAATAAAAAAAATAAGTGTTATTGCTTTTGCTATTTTATGACATTACTTATTTTATTCATCTCCAGCCTTTATTTGTTCTACAAATAACTCAAAATGGAAAACATATCTCGCACTTCCTCCTCCTCCTAGTTTCCACACAACAACAATTCTGTGAGGTGAATTGGGTTGAGAAGATGCAACTGGTCGAAAGTCACCCAGATGGCTTTCATGGCTAAAGCAGGACTTGAACTCATACTCTCCAGCTTTCCACCTAATGCCTTAACCACTAGACCAGGGGTAGTCAATCTTTTTATAACTACTGCCCACTTTTGTATCTCTGTTAGAAGTAAAATTTTCTAACCGCCCACCGGTTCCACAGTAATGGTGATTTATAAAGTAGGGAAGTCAATTAAATTACAAAAAGGAAAGTGCTTCAGTATCGGACAAAACCCCTATCGCTCGCCATGAAAGCTGCAATGCCCACTAGTGGGCGGTTAGGGACCAGGTTGACTACCACTGCACTAGACCATTTCCACCCAAAATTGGCACTCATTTCTGGTAGCAAACAATTTGTTTGCTTTAAGGCCACCACATTCACTTAACCTCCACAAAATAAGTCATAAAATCCAGCCAGTCACATTACCATCCTGACTAAGAACTGTCCTCACTTACAACAATAATGGGCAGGGTTCATTACAGTTATAACCTGAGGACTGCTTGTAAGAGTTCCAAGAACTTTGGCTGGTCGGACATAGTAGAAGAGTATTTTTCTGCCATGACCTTCAGTCTTTGGAATATTTTCCACCTGAGGTGAAGGGCTGAAAGGGTTTTTTTTTTTTTTTAGTTTTTGGAGTTCACACACATCTCAGAATTGCTCAGGTTATTAAACACTGATCTATGACCTCTTCCTTCTTGATGTTTGAACTCCCAAATCTGCAGGAGGCACAAAATTCTAGATCAGAGACATAGCACAGGGAGAATTAGAACTCTATAACATCCCAAGGATTCATAATCCTCGCCAACCTTCCCTGAGCTGAGATAAAATTTTAGAACACCTGAAAAGCGTATCTGTTTTCTGTACATCACTTGCAATATTTTCCTTCCAATCTTTGCAATAACCCCAACAGGAAGAAGGAGCAGGAAGAACCAAAGCTGTAGTATTTGTGCGATGAAAGCAATGTGTCTTTGCCCCATTCCCTTTTCTATGTGGATCCAGATGTTGCATTTGCACATGGAAAGGGAAGAGTTTGCAATGCCTGGTGCCATGAGAGGTTAATAAAAAGAAGGACTAGGGGAGACATGATAGCAGTGTTCCAATATCTAAGTGGCTGCCACAAAGAAGAGGGAGTCAAGCTATTCTCCAAAGCACCTGAAGGCAGGAAGTTATGAATGGAAACTAATCAAGGAGAGAACCAACCTAGATCTAAAGAGACAGAACAATTAATCAATGGAACAGCTTGCCTCCAGATGTTATGGGTGTTCCATCACTGGAAGACTTTAAGAAGAAATGGCCTGAAATATGATTGAGCAGGAGGCTGAATTAGAAGACCCCCAAAGTCCCTTCCAGTTCTGTTACTCTGTTTTGTCATTCAAACAGAACCTCAAACTCCTGTCCACAGATAGAAGCATTTAAAGCAATATTCCCCAACTTTGATGATTTCCAGAAATGTGGACTTCAGCTCCTAAACCTTTCATTCACTAGCTATGCTGGTGAATTCTGGGATTTGAAGTCCACACACATGGGAATGGCCAAGGAAGCACCAATTTAAAGCACCACCTGTAAAGCTCTCTGTGGCACAAGGCCAGGTTATCTGTGGGGCCTCCTTTCCATAAGGACATTGCGTGAACTACCATGCTCCTAATCCATTCCTTTAAACATTGGCATCTTATGGTAGCTGGGAGGCATGGCTGTGCCCTATGGAACATTCTTCATCTTGAAGTTTGGAGCCCACTACGTGCCTAGCCTTCTTTAAAGACCTGCTCCCCCTCCCCCACAAGTGCTGGAATGTGGTGAGGTGCCTACACATTGAAACCTTTATTCCAGGGGTGTCCAAACGTGGGAACTTTAAGACTTGTGGACTTCAACTCCCAGAATTCCCCAGCCAGCATGGCTGGCTGGGGAATTCTGGGAGTTGAAGTCCACAAGTCTTAAAGTTCCCAAGTTTGGACAACCCTGCTTTATTTGGTGCCAGTGGGGTTTTTTTGTTTGTTTTGTTTTTATGCATTTGTTTTTAATAGTTTTTAAATGGTTTTCTGTCATTTTAATTTTAAATTGGGAGTTTCCCAATTTAGTTACCCCTATGCTCTTGTATGGAGCAGAGGTTTGAGGTCTATACTCAACCACAATCCTAGAACAAGCACAGTACCAGCATTTGAGATGTATTTTGGTATAGATCCAAGAACATCTGCTGCAGAAGCTAGAGCTGAATTGGGAATTCATACAATTCATACTATCCAAAATTAGAGCTTATAACTACTGGTGCAAAACCAATGAAATGGAGACTGATAGACTCCCTGAGTTATGTCTATCAGAGAAAATAGAATTACAATCACAAATCTCCTGGATCACCAATAAATTTTGTAAGAAGCTGTGTCCTTCCCATCTCTTGCATAACAGGAGAATAATTCCCTCCCCCCTCACCCCAAAAAAAGAGCTTCCCAAACAATTAAGGATACAGAAGAACAAAATGATATAGCTATCTTTAGTAAGGCGAGTAACTTGAAACGGTTGAGCAAATGCAAACATACCTTTCAAGTAAACAGCTATTTGAAGTTACAACTTTCAAAACGTCTTAGGGAGATATTTACGCGAGTGAGATCTGAACAGCTTGACACAATGGTCAGATATGGGAGATTCCCTTCTATACCCTACAATGAGCATCTTTGCATTTGTGAAGCAGCAGAGGTAGAAGACCTGGCTCACATCCTATTTGATTGTTGCTTATATAAGAGGATGCGAGATAGGTACCTTGGTCCATATACCAAACAAATGACCCATTGGGATCCTCATATCAAAACAACTTTATGTGCTGGCAGAACCTGAAAATAACATTTAACACAGCACAGTGCTTAAACAAAATGGTTCAGTTGAGATCTGCATATGTGGGACTGTTTGGGGTACATTGTAAGGGTGACACCAAAATATAATTTTATGTCATTTTATTCTATTTTATATATTTATGTATTAAAGTATATTGTATCTTATCCTGTAACTACTGTATTTTATCCTACTCTTGTTTTAAATTTTTTGTATAGGATTTTATTGGCGATATCTGTTTGAACCTTGTGCTTTGATATGGCCTAAAGGCTAATCAATAAAGCTATAATGATAAATAAATAAATAAACAAAAATTCTCCACTCTTTCATCCTTGCCATACTTCACTGAGAAGCTAGAAATCTTGGTGCCTCCTAGAAGAATGGAATTGCCATGTTTCAGCTCTTCGAACAATAGAAAAGATGTGATAGAAATCTAAAATAAAGCAACCCATAGAGAAAATGACCCTTGTATATTGTCTTACTTAAAACAGTGATATTATGTCAATCTTTCAGGGCCAAAAAATATTCACTGTTGGCTGGCAGTAACTTATTGATTTCTAATGCAACGGATGATGACTCTGGAAGCTATACCTGCGTGGTCACATACAGAGATGAGAACAGCAGTGCATCGGCTGAGTTATCAGTATTGGGTGAGTAGAAAGAACTATTTTTGCCTCTTCTATCGCATTCTTTGTTGCTGAGTAGTGATCCTGGCCGTGAAGGCCATCTGATGCCCTTACAATTTTCAATTGTTTTGAAAGGAGGGTGTGGGTTTCTCAGATTTTCTATGGTGGAATTATTTTACAAAGTGAATGCTTATTTAGGAGCACTATGAAAAGCAACTGTGCATGTAAGTCATCTGAGAAAATAAAAAAGAACACCGTTGACTATCTCGTTGTGTGTTTTAGAAGAAAGGTTATTAATTCACAGTGAACAATTATCATTCTTTCGTTGGTGTTTCTCTCCCAGCACTATAGTCTTCCTGGAGCTGAATAGCAGCCTATAATAGAGCCTTGGGACTTTGTAGATTATGGGGAAGAACAATAGAGAAGGATGCTTTGAAGTTTGACAGCTTAGACAGCCTCTTGGAGAAGACAAAGGATAGTAAATAGTACTAAATAGTAAAGTTCAACTTTCTTTGCTCTATTGTTGAACATCATTGGTTCCTGAACATTACAATACTGATGCAGGTTGAACTCTTGAATGTTATAACTTTGATGATGGTGAAGTCCTTGGTGCTCTCTTAGCTTAGTTGTTTTCTTGCAGAAGTTTCATTACTCATTCATTATCTATCACGGTATATATACTGTATTTTTCAGAATATAAGGCGCACCTTTTTTCTCTCAAAAAAGAGGGTAAAAGTCTGGGTGCATATTATACACTGAATACAGCATTTTTGACCTCCCGAAACCCCACCCCTTTTGCAAAAATGGCTGTGCATAGCCTTTAGGAGGCTTCCAGGGTGCTCCTAGGGGCTAGGGAGGGCAAAAATGAGCAAAGAATGGACCATTTTTGTTTGTTTATGGCTCCCCCCCCCAGCCCCTAGGAGCCAGCGGTGGGTTTTTGCAGGCTCACACCTACTCGCAAGAGCTGGATGGTGAAATTTACAGAACCGGTGAGAGGGGGTTCCACCGGCGGACCCAGAAGTAAGTCTGGCCTGCCGCTGCCGGTAACCCAATGGGAAGGAAAGGAAGGCAGAAAGTAAGAAAGGAAAGAAGGAAAGAAAGGAAGGAAGGAAGGAAGAAAGAAAGAAAGAAAGAAAGAAAGAAAGAAAGAAAGAAAGAAAGAAAGAAAGAAAGAAAGAAAGAAAGAAAGAAAGAAAGGATTTATCATCACAATTGAGTCCAAAATTTTGGTTGCTAAGCAAGAGCATTGTTAAATGAGTTTCACCACATTTTACAAATTGGCCACTCCCACCCTGTCACATGACTGCCAAGCCACGCCCACAAAATAGGCCACACCTAGAGAGTAGGTTCTAAAAAAATTTGAAACCCATCACTGCTAGGAGCATTCTACAAGCCTCCTAAAGGCTATGCATGCCCCTTTTTTTGACAAAAAAACAGGCCCGTTTTCACAAAAAATGGGTCATTTCTGGGAGGTCGTCAAAGTGCAAAAACTTTTTTTTTTAATTTGCCTCTTCAAAATCTTGGTGTGTCTTATACTCTGAAAAATACGGTATGTTACCTGTATATGGAACATACAGAGTAGATAATGAATGAGTAATGAAACACCTGCAAGAAAATAAAGTTAGGGAGCCCCAAGGACTCCACAGTTCAACCCTGAGCAACTCATATTATCTTCAGTCGGTACTGATGAACAACCAAGATCAGAAAGGCTCAAGGACTTCACTCTTACTTCCTTCTCTCTGCATTTGCCCTTTTTCCTATATTGTGGAATTTTCATCTCCTGGACCTTTGCTTTTTTTTTATCCAAGCCCAGGAGGAAGACGACGATATCTAGAGTTGGTTAAGATAGAAAAGAATCCATAAAATATTAGATTGTGAAGGACAATTGTTGTAATGGAGGAATTATTCAACCTTAGCATGGATGTCTTTTGAGGACAGGAATATTTTCTACTACCATTTGTCAGATGTTTCCAGGCTAGAAGAGTGAGGGCAAATGTTAATTTTCAGTAAATCATCTTCAGGGGATGCAGATTTATGAGAAACAAGGCTGTATTTCCTTTCTTCTTCATTATTTTGAGGAATATCTTTTGGGATAAATAGAAAAGGACATATTGCAGCATATATACAGAAGCACAGTTTTCTTGCTTCAAAGCCTGGACCTAATTTGATGGGTTCATATCATGCCAGCTTACTTCCCAAAGATAAGGCTGCGTGATCAAAAGCTTTCCTAAGCAGTTCTTTCCAAACAGTTCTATCCAACATTCAAGGCTAAGACCAGGGATGAGGTTTGAGGTAAATGTATTTATTTGATTGAATGGTTGATCGATTTATATAGATGCCCATTTCACTCAAGGGATTTGGTGCTGATTGCAGAGATCGATGATGTTGATTATATGCCATCAAGTCATGCTCAATTCCTAGCAAGCACATACATTTTCTTCTTGATAGCAATAGCAATAGAACTTAGACTTATATACTACTTCATAGCGTTTTACAGCCCTCTCTAAGTGGTTTATTGGCCCCAACATTCTGGGTCCTCATTTTACCAATCTCGGAAGGATGGAAGATTGAGTCAACCTTGAACTGGTCAGGATTGAACTCCAGGTAGTGAGCAGAGTCATCCTGAAATACTGCATTCTATATCGTCAGGCTGGGGGGCGATCACCATCACCCAACGCTGCCATTACTGCCTCTACCTATCACCGGTTCCATGCACCCCATTTTCGGCCTCCATGCGTCTTGTTTTCAGCTTCTGCATGCCCCATTTTTGGCCTCTGCATGTATCATTTTTGGCCCCTGCGCACCCCATTTTTGGTGCATTCTAGGCCCCAGGGATAGGTGGTGTCATCAATGCCCGCCAGCTGGAATGGGCTGAAAATGGGATGCACAGAGGCCAAAAATGGGGCACCCGGAGGCAGAAAATGGGACGCATGGAGGCTGAAAATGCGGCACGCGAAGGTAGCAATAGGTGGTGGCAGCAATGGGTGATAATAGCATTGATGGGCTTTGGCAATCCCCACAACCTGGGACAGCTGATTGGCGATATTCTGGGAGGCTGATCCAACCACCAATCAGCTGTTCATGCTAAATCAGGCTGTGCTGAAGCTAACCAGGCTGTTTGCTGTTTGCTGCAAGGAGGCAAATTGCTGGGAGGCAAGGGCAGGTTTTTTTTTTCTTGTTTTCCTCCCTAAACGCTAGGTGTGTCTTATAGTCTGGAGCATCTTATAGTCTGAAAAATATGGTAGTTCATGTGGCAGAGCAATGAGTCATAAATAGTCTTAGCCTCCATTATTTTTTCTCGGCAAATAATTAATTTATGACAACTGACAAGTAATTTTGTCCTGTTCTTCCTTCTTCCAAGTGTTTTTTTAGCTTGTTTTTAATATTTATTGCGATATCTTAAAAAAAACATTTGCAGATTATTCTGTACCTGAGTCTTGACAGATCTGGCATTGCTAATTGGGAGAACTCCTACAAATGAGCCTGTTAGCGCCTTGGTTCGAAAATACTGTCTTTGCTCTACGTTAACCATTTCTTGGCTTATTAACACTCACTCAAGGAAAGAAATCAGAAGAGAAATCAAAATAAATAAGCAAACGCACAATCACAAGCAGCTAATTGCATTTGTTTTGTTTTCTACTGCACTGCTGATAATTTTGTTAGTTTTCAACTTTTTTTTTTCTCCATTTAACATCTGCCTGCTTCCTGGAAGTTATGTCTCTTCTCTTTTCAGCCTTTATTAGTGCATTTACTTGCTGCTCTAAATGTTCAACATGGAAAGTGCTTCCAAATTTACTCATTTTACAGGCAGTTTGGAAATTCCTTGGCTGATGCCTCATCAGTTTTTTGCCTTCTGCATAATGGGAAGCACGCTACTTTTCTGCATATATTTTCTCTGTATATTCACAGCATTTTGTGGCTGAACGTTTTGAAAACCACAACTATGCATTGCATTCCAAAAATCTCATCCACGTACCTCAGTGGTGAAATTCAATTTTTTTTTTAGTATCGGTTCTGTGGGCGTGGTGAGAGTGGTGTGGCTTGGTGGGCGTGGCAAGGGAAGGATACTGTAAAATCTCCATTCCCTCTCCACTCCAGGGCAAGGTACTGCAAAATCTCCATGCCCACCCCACTCTGGGGCCAGCCAGAGGTGGCATTTGCTGGTTCTCCAAACTACTCAGAATTTCTGCTACCAGTTCTACAGAACCCGTCAGAACCTGCTGAATTTCATCCCTGGCGTACACTCTAAAACAGAGGTGTCAAACTTGATTTCATTGATGGGTGCAACAGGGTTATGTTTGACCTTGGGGGGCTAGGTTGACTGTGGCCAGGGTGGATGTGTCCAGCTTGATGTCACTTCTGCCAGTGAAAACGGGCTCCCGGGCCCCGTTTTTGGCTATGACAGCCTCCTGTGGCCCTCTGCCAGCTAAGAAGTTCAAAAATGGAGCCTGGGATGCAGCCCTCCTGAGCTCCTTTTTTGCTGGCAAAGGCACCATGGGCCAGTCCTTCTGTCAGGTCTGCAGCCGGTTCCTTTCGGAATCTTTGGCCTGCCACACTAATATTCTATTCTACTATGCTGTTTCTACAATGGGGAATTGGGAAGGGGAATAGTAAGGAGTAGAATGCTATGTAGCCAAAATAAAATTCCTTTCTAGAATGCCAAGATCATCCTTTGTCTCTTCACCTCTGCACTTGACCGGAACTGGATGGGTGGAACTGCCAGCATGGCAGTGGGAGATTAGACCATGTGATGGACTTGTGGGTGTGGGGGCAGCATCTTGAATTTTCAACTGGATAGGGAAAACCGGGAAACTTTCAGAGTTGGGCTTTCCCAGATGTGCCAACATGGCTCTCTTAATAAATTGGAACTTTGAGCAATACTTTGTCTTGGACCCTGATTTAATTTTGGATGTTATTTGGAACCCTGACACCTTCGCTGTTTCCAGGGTGGCCCCACGGGCCAGATCTAAGCGTCCCGCAGGCCGGATTTGGCTTGCGGACTTTGGGTTTGACACCCCTGCTCTAAAACTTGATTTTGCACATGGATTTCTCCAAGTTGACCCATCTATCTATGCTTGTTGCTTTTAGCCATGGGAAACAGTATCGTAGGTTGTCCTTTTTTTTTTTTAACTTCAAGCTCATAAGGAGGGTCTGTTTATAATTTGATTACTGCCTGGCACTTTTGATGCTTGTGGTTATCACACAAAAATAATAGTATTTGACCCCCAAACACCTGCTCAGCAGATGTTCAGTGGATCACCTGCTGAGCAACGAAGCATTTCACCCCTGTTTTCTTCCTACTACAAAACATTTACTTTTCCTTGAGACAATTTATGGGATGGTAAGCCTGCTGTTTGACATCATGCGTGGGAAAATGCCTCGGTTCTTGGAGCAAAGATTTGAGTTCACTACTGTGTCAGTTTTCTTGAACTCCTGAATTATGTGGAGGTTTATTAAGAGTTTGAGAGACAGTTCACCATTCTTGATTAATTAAAAAAGCAAGTAATTTTAAATTTTAAAATTCTACAAATTTTTTTCCTACAATCAAAAGTTGGAATTAAGATTGCCGGGAGAAATATCAACAACCTCAGATATGCAGATGATACCACTTTAATGGCAGAAAGTGAAGAGGAACTAAAGGGCCTCCTGATGCGGGTGAAGAAGGAGAGTGCAAAAGTTGGCTTGAAACTCAACATTAAGAAAACTAAGATCATAGCAAATAGATGGGACAAATCGATGGGACAAATCGATGGGACAAATCGATACGCCAAATAGATGAGGAAGAAATGGAGGTAGTGACAGATTTTACTTTCCTGGGCTCCAAGATCAGATGGCGACTGCAGCCAAGAAATCAAAAGACACTTGCTCTTGGGGAGGAAAGCTATGGAAAATTTAGACAGCATATTAAATAGCAGAGACATCACCCTGCCAACAAAAATGTGTATAGTCAAGGCTATGGTTTTTCCAGTTACAATGTATGGCTGTGAAAGTTGGACCATAAGGAAGGCTGAGCACCAAAGAATGGAGGCCTTTGAACCAATGGTGCTGGAGAAGACTCCTGTTAGTCCCTTTGACTGCAAGGCGATCAAACCGGTCAGTCCTAGAGAAGATCAACCCTGACTGCTCTTTAGAAGGCCAGATCCTGAAGAGGAAACTCAAATACTTTGGTCACCTAATGAGAAGGAAGGACTCACTGGAGAAGAGCCTCATGCTTGGAACGACTGAGGCCAAAAGAAGAAGGGGAAAACAGAAAATGAAGTGGCTGGATGGAATCACTGAAGCAGTAGACATGAGCTTAAATGGACTCCAGAGGATGGTAGAGGACAGGAAGGCCTGGAGGAATGTTGTCCATGGGGTCACTATGGGTCAGACATGACTTCCCAACTAACAACAACAAGAGTTAAGGAACCACATGAATAATATTTATCAAATGATAATATGGTTATTGATGCAATGCATCTTTTATACCCACTTAAAAAAATTAAAAATGGTTTGATTGGCAAATAGTTTGGATTACAGGAGATTTGATGTATGTCTACCAATATCTTTGCATTAATGTTATGCAAAACAAACTTTCATCTTAGCAGTGCGTTGACATTTGAAAAATGTGATTAGAGACCCTGCTGTGCATAATATTTTGATTTTATGATTCTAAAGTAAGCTCTTTGCTTACTGTCATTCTCAGACTTTTTTTGGAAGAATGTTTGTTCGGTTTAGAACTGGTTTAGATTGGGAAGGCCTTTTTGTCCATCAGTGACCTTCTCCGATCATGTTGATTAGAATAACAGAATAACATAGTTGGAAGGGACTTTTTAGTCTAGACCTTTGCTCAATCAGGAAACTCTGAATCAGGAAACCATTTCAGACAAATGTCTCTCCAATCTCTTCTTAAAAACCTCCAGTGATGGAGCACCAAAATTTCTGAAGGCAAGTCATTCCACTGATTAATTGTTCTATCAGGAAATTATCCTTATTTCTAGGTTGGTTCTCTCATTGATTAGTTTCCATCAGTTGCTTCTTGTTCTGCCAACAGGTGCTTTGGAGAATAGGTTGACGCCCTCCCTTTCTTTATGGCAGTCCCTTAAATATTGGAGCACTGCTACCATGTTCCCGTAGTCCTTCTCTTAGAGTAGACTCTCTTAGAGTAGACATACCCAGTCCCCACAACTGTTCAATTTAGCCTCCAGTTTCCTTAATCATCGTTGTTGGTGTTTTCTCCACTCTTTCTAGAGCCTCAACAATTTTTTTAATAATGTGATGACCAAAACTGAATGCAATTTTCCAAATGTGGTCTTATCAAGGCATTATAAAGTGGTACTAGCCCTTCAAATGATCTTGATTCTATCCCTGATATATCAAATATCTGTATAAATATTGTTCCTTATGATAACAGAGGCAATTGCTTTCATACGTACACACACACAAACACACAAATGAAACTTGAATAGGGATTTTTTTCCCTTTCACTTTATCACTTACTTTGCCAAAGCCCAGCTGGTAGAAGAGAAAGGCATTCCTTTTGTAAAACTTTCCATAGACCACTGAAGAGTTTTCTTCTTCTCTGTTTGCAAGGGTGTACAGAAAATGCTTCCCATGACTGGAAAGCACACCACAAATACAGACCTGAGCATTTTACAGCCCGAAGGCTACACCCAGCTTGCAGGTGGTCCCAGCCCATGGCATAGGTAGCACCAGTGGCAAGGGGTGGGGTCTCAGTAGCACTAAGGCAGAGCCTTGGTGATGAACTGGGTCTCAATCCAGCATTGGTGGAAGGGGGCCATGGCAGATTCAGGAGGGGCAGGGCAGTGCCCCAGTAGGTGGGTGGCAGCCCTCCACAATAATCCCAGTTTCCTATGTGGCCCATTGGGAAAACTAATTGCCCACCCTGCACAAAACTATATGAAGAACGGTTGCAGGAACTGGGTATGTCTAGTTTAATGAAAAGAAGGCCTAGGGGAGACATGATAGCAGTCTTCCAATATCTCAGGGGTTGCCACAAAGAAGAGGAAGTCAAACTATTCTCCAAAGCACCTGAGGGCAGAACAAGAAGCAGTGGGTGGAAACTAATCAAGGAGAGAAGCAACTTAGAACCGAGGAGAAATTTCCTGACAGTTAGAACAATTAATCAGTGGAACAGCTTTCCTCCAGAAGTTGTGAATGCCCCAACCCTGGAAGTCTTTAAGAAGATGTTGGATAGCCATTTGTCTGAAATGGTATAGGGCTTCCTGCCTAGGCAGGGGGTTGGACTAGAAGACTTCCAAGGTCCCTTCCAACTCTGCTATTGTATTGTATTAACCAACAACTGGATTAACCAAGAATAAACAAACACCTGTTGTCAAGGTTCCAACTGATAAACCCAACCCAGCAAGCACAGTAGAGAGGATCCAATCTCTTAATGCAAAACTTTTATTGAGTACATCATTTTGGCACAGAATGAAAGCAAAACCAGCTCTGGGTAATTCCTGTGCAATTCAATAAAATGAAAGTATAGAATCCGCCCACCCTCCTATTACTGCTGGCCACATTGTCCCTTAAAGTGTCACAATAGTGTTGTAGGAAGATATCTTGAAAGTTTGGCCAACACCCACTGCAGTGACGTTAGTTCTCACGGGCTGAGTGCTGGATGTTTAAAACTCACATTGTAATACTCTCCCCCATGTCTCCCCCATACTTCACTGGCAAGCTGAGAAGCAGCAAAACTGAAAGCAGCATGAGTACCTTTAAAAGCTTGACAAACTGCAGAAGTAGGAAAAAGTTCCTTAACATTGAGACACCCTCCTTGCCCCCCTTGAAGGAATGAAAGTCCTATAACTCAGAGGCAGTGACTATTCAGCCTCCCCACGAACACTTCTGAGCCTTTAGGAGAGGAGTAAGGAAAATTATCTTTCTCCATCTCTTCACCACACCTCCCTGATTAGAATGTTGATCGCCTGGAGAGGGCTATAATCTAAAGGTTAGATGGCACCAAATCTGACTGCGGGTTAATTGAGTGACATTCAAGGGCAAGAAGTCTGAGAAACCATGAAAATTATGCCGCCGAATAATCAGCCTCAACCATTAAGAAACAGAAAGGGATGCCGTCTGCAAATATCTTTAAGCATAACGGATCGGTTTTCATGGACATTCAGTCAGTGCTGGGTTTTATTTCAACAAGTCAAAACTCCTGGAGCACATCACTTGAATGGAATGGAGTGGAGTGGAGTGGAATGGAGTGGAGGAGGAATAGAATAGAATAGACTAGAAGAATGGAATGGAATGGAATGGAATGGAATGGAATAGAATAGAATAGAATAGCAGAGTTGGAAGGGACCTTGGAGGTCTTCTACTCCAACCCCCTGCCTAGGCAGGGAACCCTTCAGACAAATGGTTATCCAACCTCTCCTTAAAAACCTCCAGTGTTGGAGCCTTCACAACTCCTAAAGGCAAGTTGTTCCACTGATTAATTGTTCTAACAGTCAGGAAATGTCTCACTTGCTTCTCTCCTTGATTAGTTTCTATCCATTGTTTCTTGTCTTGCCTTCTGGTGCTTTGGAGAATAGCTTGACTCCCTCTTCTTTGTGGCAACCCCTGAGGTATTGGAAGACTGCTATCATGTCTCCCCTGGTCCTTCTTTTCATTAAACTAGACATACCCACATACTCTATTCTACTCTACCTTACCCTATTGCAGTGATGGCGAACCTATGGCACGGGTGCCACAGGTGGCATGCGGAACCATTTCTTAGGGCACACAAGGCATTGCCCTGTCAGCTCCAGCGTGCTTGTGTGTGCTGGCCAGCTGATTTAGGCCTTCTTTTGAGGTTTTTTTTTTTGCCCTGGAGCCTCTGGAGGTGGGGAGGGGAGGCTGTTTTCACCCTCCCCAGGCTCCTAGAAAGCCTCTGGATCCTGGGGATGGCGAAAAAAAAGTGCCAAAAGCAGGGGATCACGCACATAGCATTATGGGTGTGGCAAGACCATGCACGACCCCCTCTGCGCTCCCCCCCTTTTGGCACGCGAGCCAAAAAAGGTTAGCCATCACTGCCCTATTGCTATTGCTATTGCTATTGCTATTGCTATTGCTATTGCTATTCTATTCTATTCCTATTCCTATTCCTATTCCTATTCCTATTCCTATTCCTATGCCATGACATGCCATCCAAGAATTAATATCCATAGAGAAAGTTCCTTGCATCCAGAATTGGAAACGTGAAGGGAAAAAAAACCCTCTTCAATTGTGATGCTCCAGTTATAACACCTCCCCTCCCGCCTGCACAAATAAACAAACACTTTAGATTGGAATTGATGTTAGTTTTATTTGTGCAAAGGGACATAGTTATCCACCCAAGTTTTTTTTTTTTTTTTTTTTAGTTTGCAGGAAGCATGGGCCAATCTCAATTCGTTTCCTGGCTTCAGCGGATTGTACAGCCTGAACTTCACTGGCTTTGTTTGTAATATTTCATCTCCGATTGGGGTTGCTATGGGACAGATGATAAGTCAATAAAGAGCTCTTCCCCTGTTGATGGCCAAGTTCATCCGCGGGGCTGTTTCTAAAGAACAATAAGTTTCTCTCCTGTTCTTTGATGTCTTCACTCGTTCGATTTAAAATAGTCATTACGGAATGAAAGCCGTGGTTAAGTTTGCCTACTCAGGTCATCTGTTCTTTTCAGCAAAAGGAAAGATTGAGTTCTGGACAAATAGAAACAGAACAACACATTATTTTTTATGGGTATGACAATGGAAAAACCACAGCTGCCAGTTCTTTAACTGGGGTTGGCCTTCCTAGGCATCGAGTCCTTCCCAAGAATCTGGGATGTTGCAAAGTATCAGAGTAGCAGAACTTGCCTTTTGTGATTGACAGATGGAAATTTTTATTATTATTCTCATTGCAGAGCTACAACTGCGGCAGTCCCAAGCTGTCAGACAAATCTTTTTGAGTTCTCAGATTGATTATCTGACATCGGGAACAGAGCGTAATTAAAACCTTAATCTGCCAACTAGAAAGTTTTGGATTTCTCTCATATAAATTGGTTATTTTCATAGTCTCCATAGTCTCTACTAGCCATACTGGTTTCTCACTGAGCAAGAGTACTATTCTGGTCTTCCTTCCTTCCTTCCTTCCTTCCTTCCTTCCTTCCTTCCTTCCTTCCTTCCTTCCTTCCTTCCTCCCTCCCTCCCTCCCTCGACTTTCTCTTTCTCTTTCTGTTTCTTGTTTCCTTCTTCCTTCCTTCCCTCCCTCCCTGCTTTCTCTTTCTCTTTCTTTTTTCCTTCCTTCCTCCCTCCCTCCCCTTTCTCTTTCTGTTTCTTGTTTCCTTCTTCCTTCCCTCCCTCCCTCCCTACTTTCTCTTTCTCTTTCTTTTTTCCTTCCTTTCTTCCTCCCTCCCTCCTTTCTCTTTCTCTATTTCCTTTTTTCCTCCCTCCCTCCCCTTTCTCTTTCTTTCTTTTTTCCTCCCTCCCTCCCTACTTTTTCTTTCTCTTTCTTTATTTTTCCTTCCTTCCTCCCTCCCTCCCTTGCCCTTCCTTCCTTCTTTCCTTCCTTTCTCACTCACTCACTCACTCACTCACTCACTCACTCACTCACTCACTCTCTCTCTCTATCTACTCACTCACTCACTCACTCTCTCTCTCTATCTATCTATCTATCTATCTATCTATCTATCTATCTATCTATCTATCTATCTATCTATCTATCTATCTATCTATCTATCTATCTATCTTGTCTGTCTGTCCATTATCTCTCGCTCTCTCTCTCCTTCCTTCCTTCTTTCTTTTCTTTTCTTTTCTTTCCTTTTCTTTCTTGTTGACTTCACATTTTGAGCCCAGAAAGCCCAGAGATGGATTGTTATACTTACGCTTTGATGAATCATCAAAGTAAATGCTAAGTAAAAGCAGGTCCAAGAGGTTTGTGCATAATCTTTGCTGAATCACATGCATTTGCAAAAGTTTCTGGATCTTTTCCTGGTTCCATTTATTTATGTATTAATAAAATAATATTGATTGATATGCAGATGGGTGGCAATATGGAGGTATGTTGGATACATTTTATTCATTCATTCATTCATTTAATAATAATAATAATAATAATAATAATAATAATAATAATAATAATAATAATAATAATAATAATAATAATAATAATCTTTATTGTCATTGTAAAAATTACAATGAAATTGGTTTAGTTATCATTCTGTTTAAAATATGGGATTAAAAGATCAAGAAGTAGTTTAAAATGAAATACAATGAAAACAATTACTTTTTTAAAAAAATGTACATATATTTATATCCTATATTTCCATTTCAAATGGCAAAGAACTGAAGTTGTCTTGACCAAACTATATATGTATATGTATAGAATTTATATCCAGAAAAAATAATAGTACATACAAATAAAAAGACAGAGTGAGAATAAAACTTCAAATATATAACAATAAAAATGAAAAAGAGGAAAGGAAAATCAAAATCAAAGAAAAGGAAACTTATGAGAGAGCATTGGGGATCTCAACTTGCTCAGTTCAGTGACTCTTTTGGATTTCGGCTCCCTCAATAATTGAAATTTTTGAACAATCCACTAAAACGGAAAAAATGGGAAGCCTGGGAGGTTCAGGAGGCCAAAAATGGGTCCATTCTTGCAATGGGACACACAGAAGGTTTGTGAGGCCTGCAGAGTGTTCCTGGGGCCTACAGAGGGCAAAAACTGGATGCATGGAGCCCAAAATCTTTTTTGTTGTTGTTTTCCTCTTTGTTGTTGTTGTTTTCCTCTTGGTAAGGCCACACTTGGAATACTGCATACAGTTTTGGTCGCCACGATGTAGAAAAGACGTGGAGACTCTGGAAAGAGTGCAGAGAAGAGCAACCAAGATGATTAAGGGACTGGAGACTAAAACATATGAAGAACGGTTGCAGGAGCTGGGTATGTCTAGTTTAGATTTTATTGAATTTATACCCCGCCCTTCTCCAAACGGACCCAGTTTAATGAAGAGAAGGACCAGGGGAGACATGATAGCAGTGTTCCGATATCTCAGGGGTTGCCACAAAGAAGAGGGAGTCAAACTATTCTCCAAGGCACCTGGGGGCAGGACAAGAAGCAATGGGTGGAAACTAATCAAGGAGAGAAGCAACTTAGAACTAAGGAGAAATTTCCTGACAGTTAGAACAATTAACCTCTGGAACAGCTTGCCTCCAGAAGTTGTGAATGCCCCAACCCTGGAAGTCTTTAAAAAGATGTTAGATAGCCATTTGTCTGAAATGGTATAAGGTTCCTGCCCATGCAGGGGGTTGGACTAGAAGACCTACAAGGTCCCTTCCAACTCTGCTATTGTATTGTATTGTATTGTATTGAAATGTAAGTGTGTCTTATATTCCGGTGCATCTTATAGCTTGAAAAATACGGGTATTATTATTATTATTTACACCTGGGAACATTTTAAGGCGATGCGCTTGAAGTTCGTTCTGAATCTTCATCACACATTCACGCACGCACAGAAACGCACAACGCTGAATGGATGTAAATGACAGAAATGATTGCTAGCATTTTCAAAATTGTCTTCACGCTAAAACTCCGCACCCGTCATCTACCATTGATTAAAGGAATCAAGGTGAGAAAGGTGTTTTCAATTTTTTTTAAAGTACTATAGACGCACACAAAGGGGATGTGGGTAGGATGAAGAATGGAAATTCCCAACTACTCAAATATCATTTTTTTCTATTTATTTCAGACGAAATAAATATATAGAACAATCGTGGATGTCTCGTTTGCATTTTTCTTCTACTCTTTCCATCTGGACAATTAATTATAATTGTAATATATTGCAAATGCTATTCTGTGTTAATTAAATTCCAGCTTCAGAAAAAAGAAAATCTATACAGCAAAGGTCATGAGCTTTAGGCAGATGGCACCCAGATTTGCAATTGCAGATAATGTCAAAGAGGGGTTGGCATTTTCTGCAATTAGAATGGAGTTTTACATCTTTATCTGACCGCATAGTTTTCCAGGATGATCTGTTTGCAACCTGGTACTTAGCACCGTGTAATTTAGACCCTCTACCATGCTGCTCCCTGTTCTCCTTCCTTCCTTTCCCAGCATTTTCTCCAAAGTACTAGGACTTATCATAGTATGCCCAAAATACGATAATTTGAGCCTAGTAATCTGTGCCTTGAGTGTGAGTCTGAATTGATTTGTTCTACAATTTATATTCTGGCCACTAAATTTAGTCTGGAGGCTAAATTGTGCGGTGGGTGGTTAAGAGAGTGATGTATGTCTACCCTCTTGAAGAGAAGGATTAGGGATGACATGATAGCTGTCTTCCAGTCCTTGGGGGGGGCTGCCACAGAGAAGAGTGGATTGACTTATTCACCAAATCACCAAAGGGCAGGACAAGTAGTGATGGACAGAAACTTATTAAAGAGAGATCCAAGCTAGAATTAGGGAGAAATTTCCTGACAGTGAAAACAAATTAACAATATCACATTTGTGTCCTATTAAGGTGCTTCTGGGTTGAAAGGATTAGTTGATGATATCCCTTTTGTCTGGGGGATGCCAGAGAGGGCTCCTTTCATGCTCCTGCTATTTTCCTACCAAAGTGGTACCTATTTATCTAGTTGCATTTCCATGCTTTCGAACTGCTAGGTGAGCTGCAGCTAGGGCAAAGTGACAGGAGATCATTCCGCCACATAACTTGTTCTCAGGTTTCAAACTACCAAGCTGTTGACCTCTCAGTGATGTATTGAACTCAACACCCTAACCACATGAGCCAGTGGTAGTAATTAAGTGGCAATTAAAATTAATCAAAAAAACAACTTGCCTCCTAGAATTGCGGATATTCCCTCAATGGGGTTTTTCAAGAGGAGACTGAACAATCATTTGGCCAGGATAGTATAAGGTCCCTTGCTTTGAGCATGTCAACTCATAAAGTTGCCATGGTGAGGAAAGGGGAGGAGCGCATTCCATGCATACCTTCGGCTAGAATCAGATCTCAGATTACTAGAACAGGCTTGTGAGGCGTGCACCTCATTGGAGAATGTGATTTGTGACACAGACTGAGGGGAGGGAAGAAACAGGGGCAAAGTTCAGCCATAATTTAAATGAGGTTAGAGCTGACTGCAATGGGGTATTGCCGAAATGGTGTTCCTAATAAATGACTGGTTTTCTTTTGAAACTTGGCTTGAGGCTCATGAATTAATTAGGGCATATTTTGGAAACCTGACAGGGAATTGGACTAGATGATCTCTGAGGCCCCTTCTAGCCATATGATTCTATGTTCAATTATTCATTTGTTCATTTCCTTGCCTATCAAATATATCCTCATTTGTCTTCTCCAACATCAAAGTTCAAAACTAGCCATATTCATTCTACCATGCTTCTTCAAAGTCCAACTTTCTCCTCCATAAAAAAAAATCAAGGAAAACCAATTACCAACATGCTAATTTGGAATAAATGTCCATCTGGTTCAGTTGCAGTCTGAGAGAAAGTCACTGGAAACATGGAGACTGATTGGAAAGATGGTTTATTGATGAAGCATAACCACATGGGTTTGTGGTTCCGGACAGCTGACAAAATGGAGCTGAGAGTGGATGGCTTTTATACCTTCTTTTGGACTTTGTATTTGAGCGTCCTGTTCCTGTACAAGAATATGTCATTTAATATTCTATTGGATGTTGTCAGATTCCTTTGGGGTCATGTAGTGGTTATGTTGGGGTCATGGGCAAAAGAGGAAATGCAAATCCTAAGTGATTGTCTGAGCTAATTTGGTTGAAGTTTGGACTGCTCTGGGGTGATGCAATGAAGGGACTTGTGTTCCGAAAGATTGGTGGGAAATTCCTATTGTGGCTTAATGGCTTTGCCCTGGTTTGGATCTGGAGTGAGGGGCTAATCCTACCATTCTGCCTTTGTTCAGACTTTGCTGCAGGGAATTTCAAAATATCCTGCCTTGAATGGAGTACTAAGTCTACATTTCTAAAAGATGCCTCCTCAGTTTCTGCTTGGGGACAGGAAGATTGGGGTTGCTTGCTGCCTCTAAAAAAAGATGTTTCTCCATTTTTCATCTAGGGAAATATTCTGCCTTTTAAATATTTCTCAAAATACTTCATTCTTCTAGGGGAGGGCTGACTTTCTACTCTAGTTTTTTTACTATTACTATTACTTCATAGCAACTAAATGTTTTCCAAGCCTTTATTGTTGCCTTACCACATGATGGTCTATGGCCGTGATGGCAAACCTATGGCATGGGTGCCACAGGTGTCACGCAGAGCCCTTTCTGCAGGCATGCAAGCCATCGCCTCAGCTCAACTCCACCGTGCATGTGTGCATGCCTCCCGCCAGCCAGCTGACTTTTGGGTCTCTGCCGTGCATGCATGGGAGGTGGGGCGCATGCCGGGCACATGCGGGAGACACATGTGCATGCACTAGGGCGGGCGCACATGGGGGTCATGCGTACATGTGTAGGGGAGTGCAGGGGAGTTGCTTATGCACGAGTTGGGGGAGGGGGAGCACAGGGCGGATCACACGTGCATGCGCAGGGGCAGGGCACTCACAGGGATTGTGGGCACATGCATGGGGTGCATGGGGGCCTCACATGTGCATTGCATTATGCGCTTTTGGCATGCAATGACAAAAAGGTTAGCCATCACTGGTCTACGGCATGTTCCCTGAATGCTGATCCATTTACTGTTGATACTTCCTCCTAAGGAGCAGCAGCTATCCACCACCTTAGTATCTCCATTATCAATTCTAAAGCTGGTTCAGTAGTTGCCATTTATTTGGCCTTCTTTACATGCAATCTTAGTCCTATTTTTTCTCTCTCTGCTCCTTGACTTTCTTTAATTACTAGAGCTTGCTGATCATTTGCATTTTCAGCTATCAGAGTAGTGCCATCAGCCCAGGTCATGTTATTGATGCTTCTTCCTCTTATTCTAAAAACATATTTATCTTCTAATTCAGCCTCCCTCAATAAATGTTCAGTATGGAGAGAGTACAATGGCAAGACTCTATTCTTGGCCGTTGGGTGAGATCATCCGTGGTTTCGGGGTAGAGTTCCATCAGTACACGGATGACACCCAGCTGTACATCTCTACTCCATCTCTACCCCAACGATGCTGTGGAAGTGATGTCCCGGTGTCTGGAGGCCGTACCAGTCTGGATGGAGAGAAACAGACTTTGACTCAAGACCGAGTGACTGTGGCTTCCGGCGTCACGATATAGCCAGCTGGTGCCATCTCTGGCTATTGGGGGCGAATCATTGGCCCCCACAGAGAGGGCTCGCAACTTGGGCATCCTCCTGGACTCTCGGCTGTTGTTAGATGATCATATGACAGCCGTGGCCAGGGGGGCTTTTTATCAGGTCCGCCTGATACGCCAGTTGCGCTCCTTTCTGGATCGTGATGCTTTACACACGGTCACTCAAGCCCTTGTCATCTCCTGCCTGGACTATTGCAACGCTCTCTACATGGGGCTTCCCTTGAGGTGCACCCGGAGGCTCCATTTAGTTCAGAATGCGGACGCGCGGGGGATTCTGGGAGCCTCCAGATGCTCCCATGTGACACCTCTCCTGCACGAGCTGCACTGGCTGCCTGTGGCTTTCCGGGCGCACTTCAAGGTACTAGTAATCATCTTTAAAGCGCTCCATGGCAAGGGACCTGGTTACTTGCAGGACCGCATCCTGCTACCAAATACCTCCCACCGACCAGTTCGCTCCCACAGAGAGGGCCTCCTCAGGGTACCGTCGGCCAAGCAATGCCGGCTGGCGACCCCTAGGGGGAGAGCCTTCTCTGTGGCAGCTCCTGCCCTCTGGAATGACCTACCCCCTGACCTATGCACAATCACGGACCTGCGCCTCTTCCGTCGGGCCTTGAAAACCTTCTTATTCCATGCGGCCGGCCTGGCATAGTTTTAAATTGTTTTTACCAGGGGTTTTTATCTGGATTTTAGAACAGGCCACCTGTTAATATATTTTTAAGGTATTTTTAGCGTATTTTAATGTGTTTGATGTTTTCTAATGTTGTTTTTATTGTTGCCTGTTCACCGCCCTGAGTCCCGGAAGGGAGAAGGGCGGTATAAAAATCTAAAAAATGAAATGACTTGAAATGAAATAAAATAAAATAAAAATAATAAAAAATGGAGGCGGGAGGGGGCAAAAGAGGAGAGAATAAGACAGAGCAACCACCATTTCGTTCTGAGTTTCTTTGCGGTCTTTTCAGTGCTTATTTCAATTGTTCCTCCCTTTGACCTCTCCGCTCCCACAGAGTTGACCTTATCAGGGTACCGTCAGCCGGTCAATGCCGACTGGCGACTCCCAGGGGACGAGCCTTCTCTGTGGCGGGTCCGACACTCGGGAACGACCTTTCCCCCGATATCCGTACCATCACGGACCTACGCCTCTTCCGTCGGATGGTAAAAGCAGATTTTTTTCATCTAGCCGGCCTGACATAGATTAGGGAATATTTTAATTCGATATTTATTGGTTTAATTATTTATTCAAATTTTAGCACAGATCTAATAATTTAATTGTTTTTTATATTTTGTATATTGTGGGGGTTTTATCTTTCTGTGCACCGCCCTGAGTCCCTTTTGGGTGAAATAGGGCGGTATATAAATCAAATAAATAAATAAATAAATAAATAAAACCTTCCCTCTTCCTTTATAGTGAGGGCTTCAACTCTGCAGATTGTTGGAAGATATATATATTTTCAGCCCTTAAAAATCTAACACATATCTAAAAAATGTCACACAGCAGTAATCTAATTGGTTCTCTGTCTGGATGATCTCTAGGTTGAGTCGAAGGGCAGAGAGGAATGACGTTAAGTCTCCTCCCCTTAAAGCAGTGCTTCTCATTTATTTTCTGTCATGCCCCCCCTAGGAAGAAGAAAACATTTCGCGCCCCCCACGCGACTGTAAATAGTATCATTTGTCTATAAAATTGTTATAAGTACACCTCTGCATAACACTGTATCCTTATTAAAGTATAAGAGAATAAAAAAAGAAAGAAATGTGGATCAATTTACAACAAAGAATAGCTTTATTAACTGTAGCAGAAAGATTTAAAGTGCATTAGAAATTTTAAAAAAATTAAATCCTTTGCCGAGGTCAAACGCGCCCCCCTTTACGGAGCCTCGCGCCCCCCCTGGGGGGCCCGCCCCACTATTTGAGAAGCACTGCCTTAAAGGGACCCTTGAACAGGAGCTGTGATAATATTCTCTCATATATATATATATATGCCAGCATATATATATATGCTGGCATAGCTGGCTTCGGGGATTTTCCCGTGTATAAGGCATAGAAAAGTTGTTGCAACGTTTCGACAAGATCTCACTTGTCATCATCAGGCAGGCTTGTGATCTCACAGACACAAGCCTGCCTGATGATGACAAGTGAGATCTTGTCGAAACGTTGCAACAACTTTTCTATGCCTTATACACGGGAAAATCCCCGAAGCCAGCTATGCCAGCATACCTACACCCGTGAAAATCTACGAAAGCAAATATATATATATATATTTTTCCCCATGAAAACTGCCAGTTTGTGCTTCTTCAAGCCTCCGTTTCTCCTCTGGTCCATCCAAGTGCTCAGTTGAAGTGCGCCAGTCCCTGAATGCTTCAAAGTTGAAATTGATGTTGCAAATGTAACTGGCAACCAAAACACTTTCCTCTCCTGCTAGGGTTTTTTTTTTTCATTTTTATTTATAAAATTTATCGGCTGCCATTTCTTACCATAAGGTAGCTCTGGGCGATATCAAAACAAATATCCAGAGAATATTTGTCTCTGAAGTCAGGGGTCCCCAATCATGAGGCCGTGGTCCGCTACCTGTTCTGATATAGGCTTCCCCAGCAGTACGAAGCTGAGTCCTTATCCTGATAAACCCCTTTTATTTAATTTACAGTGAATTCCTCTCCAGCAAAGTCCCAACCCAGAGTCTTTCAAGATAGTTCACAATTACTGACTTTTATCAGCCTTGGAGAGTGGCCAGGCCGATATCTTTCAGATGCCACAATACTTTGCAAAAATGCAGGAATGAACTGTCTCCTGCAAACTCCACTCCCCTTTCGCTCCTCTTTTATTCTCTCTGAAAGAAGCCATTCACCTTTGTGGCCTTATTCCCAAGTTGACCCCTGTTCTTTAGCTGTTCCCTTTATCTGGCAACTCTGCACATGCGCAAACTGTTCGTCTGCCTCACTGATGTCTGACTCCAAAGGCAGCTGATAACCGTCAGATGGCCCTGGCCCCCTCTCTGCCTCCCATGCAGAGCCCTCCTCAGAGCCTTCCCCAGACTCCAGGACTGGCCCATATTCCTCCCCAACCTCCTCACTGTCCAAATCTGCTGCCAGCTCTGCTGGACGCTGGTGGGCCACAACATTACCGGGCCTTGTGACTTTGAGAACCAGGCCACAGAAGTGGCAGGTGAGTGTGTGTGCATGTATGCATCTCGATTCGCACTAGCAGCGGTTGAGCCCCTGCATGTGAGCTCCATTTGCACAAGGGAGAGGTGTGTATGCCAACCACTCACACAAATGGAGCTGTATATGTGCTTGCCCACTGTGCACACAGAACCCTTCCCTCTCCTCCCCCAGTCTGCAAACCCAAAAAGATTGGAGAACTCTGTCTTTTTTAAAATATATATATTCTTTAAATAGGAACATTCCATCTTTCCTTAAACAGGGTGTCATCTGGGTACAAATTTCTCTGCAATAACCATCAAAATTTACAACATCATTCACATTGATATTAATTCTCTAATCTTAGAATTATAGAATATTAAACAGCTGAGCATAGTAAACCTGTTCATTTTTTCTCTCTTTCATTTTTTTTCATTTATTTATATTTATATCCCACCCTTCTCCACAGAGGACCCAGGGCGGCGCACAGGAAATTTAAAAATATACAAAAATAGGAAAATAAATACATAATTTAAAATATATATTAAATTATCCCGAACCTACGCTAAAAACCAAATTGTTAAAATACCCAATTTTAAAACTGTCTAAAAGTCCCCATGGGAGGTTAGGCTAGGCCGGCTTGATGGAAAAAATATGTCTTTAAACATTGGCAGAAGAGGCGGAGGTCGGTGATGGTGCGTAATTCAGAGGGTAGGTCATTCCAAAGGGCAGGGCCCGCCACAGAGAAGGCTCTTCCCCTGGGTGTCGCCAGTCAGCATTGTCCGGCCGATGGCACCCTGAGAAGGCCCTCTCTGTGGGAGCGTATCGGTCTAAGGGATGTATGGGGCAGGAGATGGTCTCGCATATAACTAGGCCCCGAGCCATGGAGCGCTTTAAAGATGGTCGTCAGAACCTTGAAGCGCACCCGAAAGGCCACAGGAAGCCAATGCAGCTCGCGCAGGATCGGTGTTATATGGGAGCATCTGGCGGCTCCCGTAATTACCCGCGTGGCTGCGTTTTGGACTAGCTGTAGCTTTCGAGTGCACCTCAAGGGAAGCCCCATGTAGAGAGCATTACAATAGTCGAGACGGGACGTCACGAGAGCTTGAGTGACTGTGCGAAGGGCAGCCCGGTCCAGTAAGGGGTGCAATTGGCGCATCAGGCGTACCTGATGAAACGCCCCCCTGGCCACGGCCACCACATGGTCCTCCAAGGAGAGCCAGGAATCCAGGAGGACACCCAAATTGCGCGCCCTCTCCACGGGGGCCAGTGTTTCACCCCCAATGGCCAGAGTTGGAGTGATCTGGCTGAACCGGGGTGCCGGAAACCACAGCCACTCAGTCTTGGCAGGGTTGAGCTTGAGTTTGTTACCACCCATCCAGATCCGTACGGCCTCCAAACACCGGGACAGCACTTCGGCGGCATTGTTGGGGTGGTCTGGGGTGGATATGTACAGCTGAGTGTCATCAGCGTAGAGATGGTACTCCACCCCAAAACCACGGATGATCTCACCCAGCGGCTTCATATATGTGTTAAACAAGAGGGGCGAGAGGACCGACCCCTGAGGAACCCACATAAGAGGGGTCTCGAGGTCGACCTCTGCCCTCCCGTCAACACATATTGCGACCGACCAGAGAGGTAGGACGAGAACCACCGCAAAACAGTGCGTCCCAGCCCCAACCCCCCCAGTCGGTGCAATAGGATACCATGTTCGATGGTATCAAAAGCCGCTGAGAGGTCTAACAGGACTAGGATAGAGGAATAACCTCTATCCCGCGCCCTCCAGAGATCATCAACCAACGCGACCAATGCCGTCTCGGTACTGTGACCGGGTCGGAAGCTGGACTGGCGCGGGTCTAGATAATCAACTTCCTCCAGGTGTCGCAGAAACTGTTGGGCTACCACACTCTCAACAACCTTCACCAAAAAGTGAAGGTTGGAGACCGGACGATAGTTCTCCAATAAAGCTGGGTCCAGGGATGGCTTCTTGAGGAGGGGCCTCACTACCGCCTCTTTCAAGATGGCAGGTAAGGACCCCTCACTCAAAGATGCGTTGACAATGCCCTGGAGCCAGCCTCGTGTCGTCTCCCAGGATGCCAGTACAAGCCAGGAGGGACACAGGTCCAATAAGCATGTGGTCGCCCTAAGTTTCCTTGACAGCCTGTCCATATCCTCGGTGGTAACAAAGTCAAACTCCTCCCAAGATGGAACCTCAAGACTAGTCTCGGACAGTCCCACAGGACCACTGTCGATGGAGGGTAGCTCATTCCGAATCCGAGTGATTTTCTCCTGCAGATAAATCCCAAATTCCTCTGCTCACCCTTGTAGAGGGGCTTCCCACGGCCTCTGGTGAAGGAGGGAGCGGGTCACCCCAAACAGGGCAGCAGGGCGGTTATCTGCGGATGCAATAAGGGTGGCACCATACTCCCGTTTGGCCACCCTAATCGCCACCAAGTAAGCCCTAATATGGGTTCTCACTAGTGTTCGGTCGGCTTCGGAGCGAGAGGATCTCCATCTGCTCTCTAGGGGTCTCTTGTGGCGCTTCATCCCCCGAAGCTCCTCAGTAAACCAGGGAGCCTGGGTGGTTCGTCGCCGCAAGAGAGACCGCAAGGGCGCGACTCGGTCCAAGGCCCCCCGTGGCCGCACTTAACCATGCAGCCACTAGGTCCTCAGTCGAGTCGCGAGGCAGGGTCACAGGAATTGGCCCAAGCTCCCTCTGGAACCTTTCCGGGTCCATTAGAAGCCTGGGGCGGAACCATATAGGAGTATCCGGTTCCGCCTCCCCGCGGTGAGGTGAAGCGATTGGAAAGTCCAGCCAGAGGAGAGCGTGATCTGTCCATGACAAGGGAGTGATGACTAGATCCCCTATTCCCAGATCACAACTCCACTGTCCCGAGAGAAAGATCAGATCCAGCGTGTTTCCCCCCTCGTGAGTAGAGCCTAAAACTACCTGGGTCAGGTCCATGGCCGTCATGGAGGCCATGAACTCCCGAGCTGCTCCAGAGGCTTCGCCCGCCGACGGCAAGTTAAAGTCCCCCATGACTACTAGTCTGGGGGTCTCAACTGCCGCCTCGGCTATCACCTCTAGGAGCTCGGGCAGGGCTGTTGTTGCATAGCGAGGAGCCAGGTATACAACTAACACGCCCAACTGCCTCCCTAGGCCCCATCTCACGCAGAGAGATTCACACCCGGTTATCTGAGGGACTTAACGTATCTTCTAATAAAAATGTGATAATAACATTAAGCATAATAATCCTCCTCCTCCTCCTCATAATACTAACAATTATCATATTGTTTACATCTCTATCTTAACAGATTTTCTTCTTTATTCTCCTTCGTTTATTTCCAGCTTCCATTTTTATTCTCTAACCATTGATAAAATAATTCCCATATCGAACTCCGAACTACTACGGACCTCCGTTCCTTCCGCCAAAAGTTAAAGACCTATTTTTCCATCAGGCCGGCCTGGCCTAATCTACCTCGTCTAGCCTTCAGTCTGAAGTCCAAATTGTTTTAATTGGGATTTTAAGGGAAATAGTTTTAAGATTTTAAGATTTTAGCACAGGGTGATATTTATTTAATTTGGTTTTAAATATTTATAATTGTTATGTTTATATGTTTTTAATTTCCTGTGCACCGCCCCGAGTCCCTTCGGGGAATAATAATAATAAT
Organism: Rhabdophis nuchalis; assembly: GCA_039707465.1. Lineage (NCBI taxonomy): Eukaryota > Metazoa > Chordata > Lepidosauria > Squamata > Natricidae > Rhabdophis > Rhabdophis nuchalis. The sequence goes on along the minus strand of CM077644.1, from coordinate 234,003,321 downwards.
AATAATAATAATAATAATAATGATAATGATAATGATAATGATAATGATAATGATAATGATAATGATAACGATAACGATAACGATAACGATAACAATAACAATAACAATAACAACAACAACAACAACAACAACAACAACAACAATAACAATAATAATAGTATCATATTCAGTTTGTTCTCTCTCCTTAATCACCAGTGTTAATCTGTTCAATTCTGCACATTCTAATACAGTGATCCCTCGTTTTTCACGGTTAATGGGGACCAAAACCTTCTGCGGAAACTGAAAAACCGCGAAGTAGGATTCGCAATACACTATACCGGAAACTTGAGTTGGTGGACATCGTTTAAAGCAAGCACTAGGGGGCGCTTGCCTCCTACCAATGCATTTTTTTTCTATTCTGTATTTTTGAAAAACCCACGACGCACTGAAGCCGCGAAACATGAAGCCGCGAAAAATGAGGGATCACTGTAGTTCTCTGTCTTAAGTTGATCAACAATATTGTTAGTATGGTCCACCAATCTATTTTGAGATACTTTTTGAAATCTTTTTTTTTTAAATAAATATTTCGGTTCCAGGTTGTTCAAAGCACAAAGAACTTGGAAAAAACAACCAGCGTATCTCTCCTGTAGTCATTCAGATACAAAACATGTTTCCCATTATTAGACTGGGCTGCTCAGAACCCAGTCTAATGGGTTTATTTTTACCAAAGTAGCAGCTTTTAGAATGCACAACGAGTATGTTTGCAGTTGAGTCAGGGGGGGAAATGGTAGGTTTACTAATCAAATAGATGAGCTCAGGTTCACATACTTAGTGGGAAGTATTTTCCCCACTGGCTACTTCTGGCATTATCCAGTCCAATGAGGAGAGGCATTTGATCACTTTAACAGTGTCTGGATGATGCTGTGAAGACATGTTAGGAGGCAAGGAAAGAGCCAGAGAAGGCAGTTGTAAAGATGTAGGAAACGGTGGAGCATTCGTGCTCTGTGTGCTGAGTTGTTTGGTTGCAGACATTTCATTACTCCTCATCAGTACTGGTTTAGTTATTTATTAAACAAACTTATATAGAGTATGCGCAAGATCTTTGGCAGTGGTAGTCAACCTGGTCCTTACCGCTAACTAGTGGGTGTTCCAGCTTTCATGGTGGGCGGTAGGGGTTTTGTCCAATACTGAAGCACTTTCCTTTTTTTAATTTAATTGACTTCCCTACTTTATAAATCACCATTACTGTGGAACTGGTGGGCGGGTAGAAACTGGTTTATAGAATTAATTCAACTTATGCCAGGATAAATAATCTTACCAAGAGAAGTTCATGTTAAATTTCTTAGGCGATCCACAAGGGATGAGATATTGAGGGCTCAAAGGGATGGAATTTTAAAATACCACGATAAAGAAATAACAATTTTAAGAACATAAGAACATAAGAACAGCCTTGCTGGAACAGGCCACAGCCCATCCAGTCCAGCATTCTGTCTCACACAGTGGCTCACCATTTGCTTCAGGGTCTTCCCAAGCAGATTTCTTCACCGGCTTATGATTCCCTACAAATGGCATTGAGAGATATTCTGCCTATCTCTTCAACCCGGAGAGGTAGGCAGGATATCTCTCAATGCCATTTGCAGGGAATCATAAGCAGGTGAAGACATTTGCTTGGGAATTTTGAAACAGATTCCGAAAAAAATTAGAGAAATAAGGAGGAAGTATTCCTTCTTGTCTAAGAAATTATATAAAAAGGGAATATTGTTCAAGTGGTTATTACCAGAGGGAATGCTGATCTTCTGGGAGGGAGGTAGAGTAAAAATCGAAACATTAAGTGAAGCGGAGGCTTTTATTAAAAAACATTCTCCCCAGTTGGGAGGTGAAGATGGTGGAACGGAGGGAGCGACAGCCCTGCCCGGGGTCAGGGAAGAGGAGTCAATTGCAAAAAGACTTAGATCGCAAAAATGATTTTATTTGAAATATTATTGTAATTGTTGATACAAGATAAAATGGCAAAAAAAAAGATGATATAGACTATACAATGTAATATTTTTATGTTTATCCTTTACTTTTATAATTGTAAATTTATGAAGTTTTGGGAGGGCCACCACCAATGGCAGGGAAGCTACCAAAATGTTACCTTTACCCTATACCTTTTCCCTTGTAAAATTTTTGAAAAACAATAAAATACTTTTCAAAAAAGAAAGAAAGAAAGAAACTTTTACTACTAGCAGAGATACAAAAGTGGGAGGTAGGTATAAAAAGGTTGACTACCCCAGGTCTTCGGGTTTTTGGGCTCTGGTGCACACACGCACTCCAGTTTCAGCACTTGGTGCCAAAAAGGTTCAACACCATTGGTATAGTCTGCTCAAGCAAGGGATTGGATTAGAAGACCTCCAAGGTCCCTTCCTACCAATGGTGGATTCCTACCAGTTTGGACCGGTTCAACCAAACCGGTAGTGGTTGTCCGGGTGGTGCCATAGGTGCCACCATCTTGTTTTTTCACTTCTGCGTATGTGCAGAACAATTTTTATTGCCCTGCCCATGCGTGCGCAACGTGCCCATGAGCGAACTGGCAGTAGTGCATTCAATGCAGGAGATGTGAAAGGAGCCCCCAACGGGGCGTTTCCCAGGCAATGGTGATGCCGCCAGCTGATTCTTTCACCCCAGAAGTGCCTTGCTCCTCCTGACAGGAGTGTGATGTGATCACAGTAGTACTGGCCTAGATGGCATTGGGTTTTTCTTTTTAGGTTTGCAGGGCTGATAAACATATTTAATCTGATTTTCAATGTTTTCTTGCATTTTTACAAAAAGAGAAGGACTAGTACAGGGGTCCCCAACCTTTGCAACTTTAAGTCTGAAGGACTTCAGCTCCCAGAATTCTCCAGCCAGCTTTGCTCCAGCTTTGCTGGCTGGAGAATTCTGGGAGCTGAAGTCCTTCAGACTTAAAGTTGCAAAGGTTGGGGACCCCTGGACTAGTATATCACATGTGTAGTAGGTACAGGTAAAGGTTCCCCTCCCACATATGTGCTAGTCATTCTGGACTCAAGGAGGGGGGGAGCGCTCATCTCTGTTTCAAAGCCAAAGAGCCAGCAATGTCACATGACCAAGATGTCTCTGTGGTCATGTGACCAAATGCGAAAAGTGCATGGAACGCTGTTACCTTCCCACCAAAGGTGGTTCCTGTTTTTCTACTTGCACTTTTTACATGCTTTTGAACTGCCAGGTTGGCAGAAGATGGGACAAGTAATGGGAGCTCATTCCGTTACGCGGGACTAGGGATTCTAACTGCCAAACTGCCAACCTTTCTGATAGACAAGTTCAGTATCTTAGCCACCGAGCCACCACGTAAGATGTGTATTTTCTTTGCAGTAATAATTGTATTCCATTTATTGTACATAGTTTCAAGGTCAGAACACAAAAGCATTGAAAGAAGGAATTTCTCCTTCATTTTTATTTTCTCTTTTCTCAAATGAATGAACAAACAAGACATTTTTGTGGAAACCCAGGCACTGTGCCTGTTATATCTAATGGATGTTGGTACTGTTGCTGAGGTACCCCAGAACTCTGATAGAGCCTTTGAGACTCCTCAATTCCTGTTCCTGTTCCTGGAAAAAAAAATATACCTCATTGATGCTCGCTGGTTGCAGAAAATGAGAAGAAGACTCTTATGAAAGAATAAAAAAGTAATTATAATTGCCTAGCATCTGTTTCCCAGGTAGAACATTTATGAAAGTAACATTGCTTTTTTTTATTTAATTGTGTGATATTTCCAGAAATAAATGTGACCCACACCCGCGCTAAACTGCAGTTCCATTCACCCCTTCCATGAAAAGGAAACTAGGCATGAGGGAAACATATTGTAGGCCAATTTCATTATGCCATACCTGCTTTTTCTAAGCAGAATTACCTCTTTTTTTAAAAACAAAAAAAAACTATTATCATGACTTATTTTGTAGAGGGGGAAAAAAACATTACAGGCCAGGGAATCTTGTTCTCTGAGAAAGGGCAGCCCAAAAACAGATTTTTCATTTCAGAGAGAGCAGTCAGTGTTATAGGAACAACGAAATCGGTCCTAGATTGGAAATGAAAATTGGAAATATCCAGAAAGGGGAGAAAGAACACCACGGATAAGTATCTATAGTCATGATGGTGAACCTGTGGCATACATGCCACAGGTGGCCCACAGAGACCTCTTTGTGGGCACGCCAGCCACTGGCCCGGCCCAGCTCTACCGCGCATGTGCGCACACCTCTCATCAGCCAGCTGATCTTTGGGTCTCTTTCTAGGGCAGGGGTGTCATCACGATTACGTTTGACCTCAGGGGACCAGGATGGGTGTGGCCAGGGTGGGCGTGGCCAGGTTCACATCACTTGTGTAAGGGGTACCTGTGGTGGCCCAAGCACTATACCAATGAAAACGGGCTCCCGATTTCCATTTTCAGCTGCAACAGCCTCCTGCAACCGTTTTCAGAAAATATTTGTTGGGATATATAATCTATATAAATAAAAATGTAAAATAGTTTGTACGAATCCACTAATCTCAAAAAGTACCCGACCGATTTATACCAAACTTTCACACAATGTAGCCAAGCATTTCGGATAATAGAATAGCTAATCATTTTGTGCCTAACAAATATGTGTTGTGTACAAATTACACACACAAAAAGGTACGAACTGAAAAATATTCTTACTTCACTGTAGCTCCTCCTACGTCATGAAAAAGCCCCCTGCATGTGCGATTGACATGCGCGATTGGCAGAGAGGGATTGGGGATCGTTAGGGCCATTGAGATCAATAGGGGCCCTGAAACGGCCAGCGCGCGTGCACGTGCCTCTCAGAGGCCAATGGCAGCCTGCACCTCTCCCCTTTCTCCTCACGGCCCAGCACTCTCCTCTCCAGGCAGAAATTTCTGCTCTTGCCACGCTAATTCAAAGGACATTGAGGGGACAAATAAGGTATAGCACCCTTCTAAAAAACGGCTTGCCTTCCTGGAGGTATATTGGAGATAGTTAGGGGCGTTGAGATTGATAGGGGCCATGAAACACTTTATCTGTTTCTCTGTAAACCTCCCTCTGTTACCTCCAACATCCCTGACACTTTCCTCTTCCTGCAGTCCACCCTGTTAGCTGCTGTGTTTGCTGGTGATCCTCAACAGTGCTGCCTACACAAACATTGGTTGGCCATTTAACCAGACTGGGCCACAGCAACGCGTGGCCGGGTATAGCTAGTAAAATAATAATACAATAGCAGAGTTGGAAGGGACCTTGGAGGTCTTCTAGCCCAACCTCCTGCCTAGGCAGGAAACCCTATACCATTTCAGACAAATGGCTATCTAACATCTTCTTAAAGACTTCCAGTGTTGGGGCATTCACAACTTCTGGAGGCAAGCTGTTCCACTGGTTAATTGTTCTAACTGTCAGGAAATTTCTTCTCAGTTCTGAGTTGCTTCTCTCCTTGATTAGTTTCCACCCATTGCTTCTTGTCCTGTCCTCAGGTGCCTTGGAGTATAGTTTGACTCCCTCTTCTTTGTGGCAACCCCTGAGATATTGGAACAATGCTATCATGTCTCCCCTAATCCTTCTTTTTATTAAACTAGAAATACCCAGTTCCTGCAACCGTTCTTCATATGTTTTAGCCTCCAGTCCCCTAATCATCTTGGTTGCTCTTCTCTGCACTCTTTCCAGAGTCTCCACATCTTTTCTACATCGTGGTGACCAAAACTGAATGCAGTATTCCAAGTGTGGCCTTACCAAGGCACTATACAGTGGCATTAACACTTCACGTGATCTTGATTCTATCCCTCTGTTTATGCAGCCTAGAACTGTGTTGGCTTTTTTGGCAGCTGCTGCACACGGCTGGCTCCTATTTAAATGGTTGTCCTCTAGGACTCCAAGATCCCTCTCACAGTTGCTACTATGTAAATATTGTAATACGTAAATATTATTTTTGTTGTCACTAACTCGTATCCAACTCTTCATGACCCCTTGGATCATAGCATGCCTTTACTCATCCTCCACTATCTCCTAGAATTTGCCCAAAGTCAAGTTCATTTGCATTAATGACACTACCTAATTATCTCCTCTTCTGCTGTCCCTTCTCTTTTTGCTTTCAACGTTGATATTATAAATATGTTTCATGATATTTATACTGTACATGGTATTGTAAGCGGCCATGCATCTGCTAAGAATTAGGAGTGCCTGCGGATTTTACTCTGCTAGTCATTGCCAACTGGCATATCTCCATTTCAAGACCATTGAGCCAGGGCTGTCTGAAGTTATTTCCGTGGTCATGCATGTGGTCAGCATAACATCAGGGAGCGCTGTTACCTTCCCACAGAAGTGGTACCTATTTATCTACTTGCCTTTGCCTGCTTTTGACCTGCTAGGTTGGCAGGAATTGATGGCGTACAAATTTCACAATAACAGCAATGATACTAAATAAGGAAATAATGGGGCCTCACATTAAACTGCCTGCTCAAAGAAACTGCTCAAATAAAATGTGATTATTCTCTTCTACAAGTGTTCCGCCTCTAGTTCATTAAGGTAGTGAAAAATAAGTGTACAGTGAAGTCTAATTCATCTGCAGGTATGGTTTAATTGAATAAATTGAAATGAAACATTGCCCATAAACCACCCGCTGAGCATAACTAATATTTTTATAAAGGAAGAACAAGCTCTTGTTCTTGACTACAAACTGAAAAATAGATTGATGTTGTCCTTTAAAAGAAGAAAAAAAGCACAGGCACACACACACACACACAAACCTATCTAGTTTTAATTGCTTGAATCTGTGCCAGAGACTAGAACAGAATAGTAAGTGAAAAGAAATAAATTCTCCATCAAGTCAGTCTCCATTCCTAATAGCTGCATGGACATGTTCATCTAATTTTCTTAGCAGCAATGCAGAAACGTCTTAGTATATAGACCAACAACTTGCATTTTGGGGTCCCCTATCTTAGTATTAACCAAGCTGAACTCTGTTTTGGTCCTGAACCCAAGACGGTCAGACGTCGCTATCAACTGAAGCAGAACATAATCAAAGCAATGAAATCGCCTTTAGTTATTACCAAAAATAAAGTGGACACTTTCTCTGAAAGGAGCACATAAAGGTATACAGGTAGTCCTTGACTTACAATACTTCATTTAGTGACCATTCAAAGTTACAACGGCACTGAAAAAACCCTAGCCCCCACGCCCTCCCCATGCATGCGCATGCGTCTCCCGCATGCCCCCCTCCCCTCGCCCATGCGTGGCAGAGACCTGAAAATCAGCTGGCCATTGTGAGGCATACGCACATCCATGATGGAGCTGAGTTAGGGCGATGGCTCGCATGCCTGCAGAGAGGGCTGTGGGTGCCACCTGTGGCATGCATGCCATAGGTTTGCCATCATGTGTCTTAGAGCAGGGGTCCCCAACCTTTGCAACTATAAGTCTTTTCTGGCTGGAGAATTCTGGGAGCTGAAGTCCTTCAGACTTAAAGTTGCAAAGGTTGGGGACCTCTGTCTTAGAGTCTAAAATTAACTAATTCCACTGGTGGTTTTTTCTTTTTTCTTCATGAACAAATCTGCAAACGTCTAATGACTTTCTCTGCTCGGCTCTCCTACCTTCAGCATTACCTTACTTATCGTATACCAATTTTTCTTTTGTCATTTTCTAATTTCCCATAAGTAACATCTGTTAAAAAAAAAAAATTGACGGAAAAGAAAAACGATTCCCCTTTGGAAAAACTGACACATTCTATTTCCACGTTTGGGTTTGTTCATTTAAAAGAAGGCCTCTTGTTTCGTGTGACCTTGTTTTATACAAATTATGCTAAATGGGGATCGTGTTATTGATAGCTTGTAGCTTAGAGACCCTGTCTAAAAATCCATAACTCAGTGCCCAGTATGGTAAATCCACTGTTGCTTTTAGTTTCTGGGCTTCTGTTGTGGCCCGCCAATGGCCAGTGGAGCTGGCAGCAGATTCGGACAGTGAGGAGGTTGGGGAGGAACCTGGGCCAGTCCTGGAGTCTGGGGAAGGCTCTGAGGAGGGCTCTGCAGGGGGGGCAGAGAGGGGGACAGAGCCATTTGCCGGTTATCAGCTGCCTTCGGAGTCAGACATCAGTGAGGCAGACGAACAGCTGGAGCCTGTTCCCAGTGTGCGCATGGACAGAGTTGCCAGACGAAGGGAACAGCTAAAGAACAGAAGTCGACTTGGGAGTAAGGCCACAGCTGGACGATGAATGGCTCCTCCCATAGGGAATAAAGATACGGAAAAGGGGAGGGGAGTTTGCCTGAGACAATTAGTTTGCTTAATTGGTTTGTGACTCTCCGAGTTTTGCAGATGTCGGCCTGGCAGCTCTCCAAGCCAGATAAGGTCTGTGACTGTATATCCTCCTTTGAAAGACTTTGCTGGATGTGAATGAGAAGAATTCACAGCAAATTAATCAAAGGGGATTTTTGTTGGGACAAGGAGTTTGCTTCATGCTCTTGGGAAGCCTCAGTCGGAACAGCTTCCTGGATTTGGGAGGCTGTCATGGAAGTCACATCAGGCTACAGATATTATTGGCTTCCTACCCTTAATTCTCCCCCCCCCCCCCCAGCCTTTAAACCAGCATGCTGGAAAAGCTGTGGCATGTTTTTATAACCTCTTCTGGAGGTATAAAATAGAAGACTTTCCTTGAAGTCGTAAATTTTCAACTTCACCAACCAATCAAGCTGGCTAAGGACAGGGAAGAATTTTCAGACTGGAGTGATGGTGCGGCTGCAAAGGTCCCAGAGCTATTCCAGGCAGGCTCAGTCTATGCCCCAATAAATTGCAACTCAGTTGTGTTGCCAGCAGCTCATCTGACAGTTTACATTCTCCTCTTTCTCAAACTTAGAGGGGGCTAGGTTGCAAAGCATAGCCGAGAGAAGACTGCTGTTGAGAAATGAGTCTAGCAGCCAAGTCTTTCCTAAACTTACCAATTCTTGGTTTTGAAGGTTACTTTGCAAATACAAACCCTGACATTTACCAAAAGAATACATTTTCTTCATTTTATGTGTTTTATTTTTATGGCCTTAATACCTCCTTCTCTTTTTCATAATGTTTCTGTAGTTATGATTGATCGCTGGTTGGCTTGCTGCTATTATATATTTGCTACTCAGAATCCGTAGTTTTAACCTATCAATTTCCCCTCCTCCTTTCCTTTATATTTTTTTTTACAATTTAATACGTTTGGGTATGTATGGGATGCAGTGGCTCAGTGGCTAAGACGCTGAGCTTGAGGATCAGAAGGTTGGCTGTTCAGTGGTTCGAATCCCTAGCACTGCGTAATGGAGTGAGCTCCCATCACTTGTCCCAGTTTCTGCCAACCTAGCAGTTTGAAAGCACGTAAAAAGTGCAAGTAGAAAAATAGGAACCACCTTTGGTGGGAAGATAACAGCATTCCATGTACCTTTGAAATTTAGTCTTGCTGGCCACATGACCATGGAGGCATCTTTGGACAGCGCTGGCTCTTCGGCTTAGAAATGGGGATGAGCACCATCTCCTAGAGCTGGAAACGACTAGCACACATGTGCGGGGAAACCTTTGGCTTTACCTAAGTTTGGGTATTGATTAAAAAGTGAGAGAAAGAGGCAATCCAGAATTTAATAGACCTAGCTATATGCGGGATCGTATCCTGCCCCATATATCCCTTCGACCGATTCGCTCCCACAGAGAGGGACTTCTCCGGGTGCCGTCCACTAGGCAATGCCAGCGGGTGACGCCCAGGGGAAGGGACTTCTCTGTGGCAGGCCCGACCCTCTGGAACAACCTTCCCCCCGAAATCAGAACAACTACGGACCTCCGCTCCTTCCGTCAAAAACTAAAAACTCACTTCTTCTTCCTGACCAGCTTGGCTTAATCGACCCATTTACCTCAAGCTGAATACTCAAATTGTTTTATCAGGGATTTTTAGGGGTATTAGTTTTTAGATAGTTGGGGATTTTAGCGCAGGGTTCAGGTTTAATTCATTTTAAATTTTGTATTATAATGTCTGTTGGTTTTATATGTGTGTATTTTTTCATTCCCTGTGCACCGCCTCGAGTCCCTTCGGGGAGAGAGAGCGGTTTACAAATTAAATATTATTATTATTATTATTATTATTATTATTATTATTATTATTATTATTATTATTATTATTATTATTATTATTATTATTATTATTATTATTATTATAACAGAAGTAGAGGCATTCCGTAAGATAAGACTCACATTTTATTTTCAAATGTGCCTACATTTATTCTATCAATTGAGGAGTGCCAAAAATTTCTGTTGACGATATTCCTCCTGTTGCTATATGTTCTATATCGTCCTTTGACGATATTTACAAGTTTGACTTTGTAAAACTGCTTAGAGAGGACTGTAAAACACTGTGAAGTGGTATATAAGTCTAAATCCTCTTGCTATTGTTAATATTCCTCTCTCCTCCTGTTTTGTCCTCAACAATAATCCTGTGAGGTGGGTTGGGTTGAGAGAATGTGTTTGACTGATTATCATGTCTAAGGAAAGACTAGAATTCACAGATTCCTTCCAGGTCTGTACCTTAACCACTATGGCAAATTGGCTCTGTTAGCTTAATACTGGGAAAGCAGAGAAACTGAAGATCACTGTGCAAGGGAACACACACAGTGCAAAATGAAACTCACACGCTTCATCTTTTTCAGAATGGCAATGTTTTTCAGAACCATCCTTTCACTTTCAGGAACATCCCATACGTTTTTCTTCCCTTTCATTTTTTCCAGAGACATTTTCCTCCTTTTTCTCCAGGAGTGAAAATGATTGACATAAAATATGTCTGTATTTTCAACACAGCGCTAAATCGAAGCCCTACTGGAAAAGAAAAAACTGGTAGAGCAGAAGAGAGCAACTTCTCAGTTTGTGAAAACAGTGGGATCAATGCGACAGCCAGACCATGTTAAGCAGGGGTGTCAAACTCGATTTCACTGAGGGCCACATTGGACCTGGGCATGGCCAGGGTGAGCGTGGCCAGCTCAATGTCACTTGTGTCATTTTTGGCCATCTGCCAGTGAAAATGGAGCTTGAGGGGGAGGGTGTCTCACACGGCCCTCCCTAGCTCCATTTTCACTGGCAGAGCACTGCAGGAGGCCATGCACTGCTCCCCTGAGCTCCGTTTTCACTTGTGTTGGGGGCGCCTGTGGCGGCCTGAGTGCTTTGCCAGTGAAAACGGAGCTCGGGAGGGTCGCACTGGCAGAGTCACTGCAGGCCAGTTCTTCACTGTTTCCAGGGTGGCCAAGAGGGCCAGATCTAAGCACCCCGTGTGCCGGGTGTCACATTCCAGTGGTCACGTTGTTTGTTTGGTGAAAAACTTTATCTCTATCTAATAAACTACGTGATAACCAGCACTAAATGACTAGCCAAGTTAACACCATCACACACACACACATACACACACACACACACCCGTGTGTGTGTGTTTACATGTTTACTGTGCTGATAAATAAATAAACAAGGGAGACTAGTATAGATCTATTTCAAGCTGTTTAGCTCTCATCAGCTAGCCATACCCTTACTGGGATTTGAACCAGGGCTGTATTACATGTTAGGCAGATGTTTTAGCCACTAAGCCACCACGTTCTCTTCCTGATCAGCTGAGCTATATATATAATTACCCCACCCAGTTCCACTCACAAATCCACTCAGATGACACTCCTAACCACCAGCACCAATCACCATGACCCTCAGCCACACCCCCACTGAGTGTCATCATAGCCTTCTTCCTGGTCAGCTGCATCTGAGAAGAAGTTACGTCAGAGTAGGCAGGTGCACCCAAGTAGAAGAGTTACTTCTGAGTAGGCAGGTGCATCTGATTAGAAGAGCTACTTCTGAGTAGGCAGGTACACCCAAGTAGAAGAGTTACTATTGAGTAGGTAGGTGCACCAGAGAAGAGTTACTTCTGAGTAGGCAGTTGCACCTGAGTAGAATTGTTACATCTGAGTAGGTAGGTGCACCAGAGTAGAAGAGTTACTTCTGAGTAGGCTCTGAAGTGCAGCTGTTGTCCAGGAGGTGGGCCTACAGAGTAGTGAGGGAAGCCATATATTTATATTACATTATATTTATTAAATTTCTATCCCGCCCTATCTCCCAAAAAGGGACTCAGGGCGGCACACAGGAACTTAAAATCCAACAATACAAATAGTACAAATTCTACAAAATTTAAAACTACTATTAAACAATTTAACCCGTGCTAAAAAGGAGACAGTTAATTTAAAACCCAGATCTAATAAAACATGGTTGTAGTAGCTATGCCAGGCCGGCCATATGGAAGAAATAGGTTTTTAAAGTCCGGCGGAAGAGGCGAAGGTCGGTGATAGTCCGGAGGTCTGGGGGGAGGTCATTCCAAAGGGCGGGACCTGCCATGCAGAGCCACATGCAGCTACAGGCTCCGCTGACATCAGAGAATCAACATCAACGCAGCAGCATTGGTGGCGTGTCAGCATGGCCGATGGGGTGTGGCAATGGATAGGCTCCCCCCTGAATGGCAGGCTGAGGGCTGACAGCGGATTCCTTGAACTTGACATCCCTGATGTTGAGAAAGCCATTTGAAAAGATTTGCCATTTGTTATTATTATTGGCTGCTCTTCTTTAGAGCATCATGCCCGAGACAACAACAAAAACAACCACCAAAAGACTTTGTTTTGGCAAACTCTTCCTGACTTGAAGGGGATGTCAACTTCTTAACAAGGGAAGCTGCAGCTGCCATTATAAATTTCCTAGCCTCATTTTCCACAGCTAATTATACTGCTCTGCTAGTTCAACTGATTATCCTCAATGTTCTTTGTGTCCTACGGGATGCATTTTCTGCTGCTCAATCAGCTGGGTTTCTCTCTCCCACCCCCCACCCCCACCCCCGTCCACGAGTGCAATGAACCAACATGAGTGTGTTGCACACACTTTTTTCAGTCTATTGCAGGGGTGTCAAACTTGCGTCGTCAAGGGATCATCGTGTGACGTATCATGACTTTATCCTATACTTCGCTACACCGGGCGTGGGTGTGGCCAGCCTGTGCTCATCCAGCCGGTGGCCCTGGTCTGTTGTAACTTTGATCTAGGAAACTGAATTTGTTTAAAAAAAAATACATCTAGAGATATTGAGCAACAGAAGAAACTTGTGGATATTTCATACTGGAGAAGATCTCCTGACTTTGATACAATTTGATTTATTTTTATTTTATTAAATTTATACCCCGCCCTTCTCCTTGTTAGGACCCAGGGCGGCGCACAGGCATTATTTAAAACCACAAAATACAATAAATATCAATTAAAATATATTAAATTAATAAACCCGTGCTAAAACCCATGTTAAAACCATTACCAAATTATAAATGGTTTTTTTTTTTTTTTAAGTCAGAAACGGGGGGTTATCCTAGACTGGCTTGTTGGAATAAATACGTCTTAAGATGTTGGCGGAAGAGGCGGAGGTCCGAGATAGTGCGAAGGTTGGGGGGTAGGTCGTTTCAGAGGGCCGGGCCCGCCACAGAGAAGGCCCTTCCCCTGGGTGTCGCCAACCGGCATTGCCCCGCCGATGGCACCCGAAGAAGACCCTCTCTGTGGGAGCGGATCGGACGAAGGGATGTATGGGGCAGGAGGCGGTCTCGTTGTGTTGGGGTTGCAAATTCTCCAGCCAGATATCCTTGACATCTTGTGATTGCAATTCTAGTGGGCAGAATTGTAGTTGTTGATAAACTGTGATAACTCCCCTGGACACTTTTCCAGATGCCTCCCCAGATGTTAGCTCGAAGGAGAATGAACCAGTTATGATCAGGTCTGGAGGGGAGTTGGTCAATAGCTCCAGCAGCTGTCTGAGAGGGATTTGGCTGAAGCACAGGTGCAGCAGGGCAACCCTGACGCTTCGGATGGAGAAAGCATGCAGCTGTCAGCCAGTCAGTGATGAGGAAGAGGAACTGCCTTCTGCTCCTGATCCAAGAACACGTAGGGCAGAGAAAAGACAAGAGCAATGGAGGTCAGCCCTATTACCTGTGAGGAGGCAGCTTCGCCCTTCTTGATGAGCTGTACTGGAAATTGGCTATTTAGCACAGCAGACAGATGGAGAAAATGCTTGGAACAAGGCCTTCATTCCCTAGCTGTGTGTTTCCTGGTCATTGTGATTCCTGCCTTGCTTTGGATTGACAGCATGCCTTGACTTGGATTGTGCCTTGGAAACTCTGCACTCTTCTTGCTTCATGAAACCTCTTGTACTGTGGATTTAATTTTGCCTAGTGGGTTTCTCTTGATTGGAAAACTTTCAAGTGCCTTGTGGACCTATTGGCCATTGCTATGTGGACTAGCATTGGTCTGCTTTTGGCTGGACTTCATTGGGACGGTTCTCGGTTTTTGGTGAAGGGAATTGCTAGGGAATATTAATACACCCACTAAACCACTGTTACGTACGTGAGCCCATGGTTGGGTTTGCATGAGAGGATGCTAACTGAAGGGTCTATGACAGTGATGGCTAATTGTTTATGTCACCACATGCTGACCCACATGCCGGAAATGGCACACAGAACCATCCCGCCTGGAACATGCGGCCTTGCTGGACTTCGTCTACACGGGAGCATCAAAACCAGGAAAAGCAGTGTTCTGACATGCATGCATGTGCCAGCACCAAAACCTCCGGTTTCTGGCATGGATGCACATCCGATAAATAGCTGTCTATTGCACATGTGTGCGATGGAAACCCAGATGTTCAGATGCTGGTGCACGCATGCACGCTGGATTGCTGCTCTTCTGGGCTTTGGTACTTCCGTGTGTGCGAAGGCTACTTGGCCGGTGTCTGTGCATGCACAGGGACATGGAAAAGGAGCAAGCAAGGCTGCGCATCCCAGGCAAAATGGCTCTGTGTGCCACTTCCAGCATGCACTCCATAGGTTCACCAACACAGGTCTATGACTTCTCTTAATAGATGTGTTCTTAAATCTTCATTCAGAGTTAGATTTTGATCCCATCATCATAATAACTCTTATTTCATTTCATTTACATAGCTACCCATTTCACTTATGTGATTCTGAGAAGATCACAAATCAGAACATTAAAGACACATTTGTATAAATCAGTGGTGGGTTGCAGCCGGTACACCCTGGTATGGACGGACCAGAGCCTGTTTGGAGCACCGGATACCGTTCCGGTAGGGTGCTCCAGAGGGCTCACCTGCCCACCCTCGCTTCTGACCATCCTTTTATGTCTTCAGTGCTTCCGCGCACACGCATAGCACGTACAGAACCTGCATGATGCTCTGCTGAGCAGCTGGAGCGTCGCGGAGGCTCGCGGAAGCACCAAGATGCATGCGTGTGCTGCCCGCGTCCATGTGGATACCGCTGGGCCCATTCCAACCATACTGGTTGGAGCGGAATCCCGAACCCACCATTGGTATAAATGAATTCAAATAATTCAATTGTTACTTTGAAGATACTCTCCTTGGGCTGTTTAATACAGTCCAAGAAATTAATGTAGTTAAGCATCAGAGCCCTTATTTTATATGGTGGAAGTTCAGTGCTAGGCATTGCCCAGGACAACTGAATTATGGAGTTGAATTGAAGACAGAACAAAGAACATCTATTGTGCTAATCTCCCAAGGAAATAGCATAACAGGACTGAACCTGGGATGGCTTTGCTTATGCTAAAGGAAAGGTATCCAGAATTGTTAGACCAGCCTTGGATGCAATACTGCAACCATCCCATGGAAAGCATCTATGGAGATTCCCAATCATCCAGTTCATAGCTGCCCAAAGGTGCTTTTTCCAAAAGGCAACTGGACTTCCTTTCCCTTTTTTTTCTTTGAAAATGCAGTGGCTCAGTGGCTAAGACGCTGAGCTTGTCAATCAGAAAGGTCGGCAGTTTGGCGGTTCGAATCCCTAGCACCGTGTAACGGAGTGAGCTCCCGTTACTTGTCCCAGCTTCTGCCAACCTAGCAGTTCGGAAGCATGTAAAAAATGCAAGTAGAAAAGCAGGAAACACCTTTGGGGGGAAGGTAACAGCATTCTGTGCGCCTTTGGTGTTTAGTCATACCAGCCATATGACCACGGAGACATCTTTGGACAGCGCTGGCTCTTTGGCTTTGAAATGGAGATGAGCACCTCGGAAACGACTAGCACATATGTGCGAGGGGAATCTTTACCTTTAATCATCCAGTTCATGGCTGTCCAAAAGGTGCTTTTCCCAAAAGGCAACTGGACTTCTTTTTCTTTTTCTGAAGATGTTTTGCTTCTCACCCTAGAAGCTTCTTCAATTCATCCCATGGCAAAATGTATGGTTTAATGCTTGGCATAGACAGGATGATTTTTTTTTTAAATACAATTCGATCTCCTGGGAAATTTGCTTCTGATTAGAGTTAAACACAGAATGATCCAGAATAAGACAATTTCCGTTGCTTAAGCAAGAAGACTAGATACAATCTATAGCTCAAACCGGAGAGAAAGCATTCTACCCCAGACGTTCTAAACTTTTCATTATAAGTTATTTTGATTTCATCAAGGAAATTGCATGTAATTTAGTTAGGGATTTAGGGAAAACCCATCATGCTACAATTCAGTGAATGTCTGGTTGGATGCATCATTATTTATCACGCATGCAAGAGCTGATTCCATCTGTCTAAACCTGCATGCAATGCCATCCTAGCAGATGACATCAACAATATGAGACATGCAGCCGAGTGACTTATTTTGATGAGCACTCTAATCATAATATGGTTGGTTTCCATTTAGGGAGAAAGGGACACATCTCATTAGCGAGGACCTTGTGCCCAATACAAGTCGATGTACTTATGTGTAAAAAGCTCCAGTGCTTTATTTAAGGGATTTTCCCTTCTGATTGATTAGTTCACTTACTCTGTTCCACCAGTGCAGAATTATTAAGTGAACCTAGAAAATCAGCAGAGTCAGCAAATTGGAACAGTAGCTTGATTAGAAATGGATGGTTACACTCCTGAGGCTCTTAGCGATAAGAAAATGAAGTGGAAAGTGATGGCTTGTCTAACATCAATAGCTGGAAAGGGAATAGGGTATTTTTCAATAAATAGAATATATAGGAATAGGAATAGGATAGGATAGGATAGGATAGGATAGAATAGAATAGTTGGAAGGGACCTTGGAGGTCTTCTCCAACCCCCTAACTAGGCAGGAAACCCTACACCACTTCAGACAAATGGTTATCCAACATCTTCTTAAAGATTTCCAGTGTTGGAGCATTCACAACTTCTGGAGGCAAGTTGTTCCACTGATTAATTGTTCTAGCCATCAGGAAATTTCTCCTCAGTTCTAAGTTTGATTAGTTTCCACCCATTACTTCTTGTTCTACCTTCAGGTGCTTTGGAGAATAATTTGACTCCCTCTTCTTTGTGGCAACCCCTGAGATATTAGAACACTGCTATCATGTCTCCCCTAGTCCTTCTTCTTATTAAACTAGACTTACCCATGCAATGGATCATTCGTATTAAATGAGAAAAGTCAAACGTTCCTGTTGACTTTCTACATTTTTTAGGGTGTATTATTGGAGGCTAAAACATAACGATGAATGGTTGCAGGAACTGGGCATGGCTTGTCTAGTGAAGAGAAGGACCAGGGGAGTCTGCCAGAAAATGGAGGGAGTCAAGCGATTTTCCAAAGCACCCAAAGGCCAGACAAGGAATAATGGATAGAAAGTGAACAATACAATACAACAATACAATACAACAATACAACAAGGAAAGATTCAACCTGGAAATAAGGAGAAACTTTCTGACAGTGAGAATAATCAACCCATGGAACAGAAGTTGCCTTCAGAAGTTATAGGAGCTTCACCACTTGAGACTTTCAAGAAGAGATTGGACTGCAATTGTCAGAAATGGTGTATGGTCTTTTGCTTGGGCAGGGGGTTGGACTAGATGACCTACAAGGTCCCTTCCAACTCTGTCAATGGGCTTCCCCATTGACTATGCTTGTCAGAAGGTCACAAAAAGTGGTACACATGACCCTGGGATACTGCAACCATCATAAATTGAAGCCTGTGGCCAAGCATTTTGATCAGGTGACTATGGGAAGAGAAGGGAAGGAAAGGAAAGGAAGGGAAAGGAAAGGAAGAAAAAGTTTGCGGTTCATACAGATTGCTTCTGATCTAAATTAGGGATATATTTTTAAGTAAAGAAGGAGTTCCTGAGTTATGTTGCGACCTCCCTAAGCTAATGGTTTTTGGAAAAGGATGTTCTTCAGGATATTGGGGGGGGGGGGAATCAGGATGGATTTTGTGCTTAGCCTTTAAAAAAAAACACACCTAATTTGGTGAACTGTAGAATTGCCTTTAATTTACGTTCCAGACAGTGAGGATTTACAAGTTGCCTCAAGCTAGTTTAAGAGTATTGAGAAGTCGGCTTTATATTGTGAACACTCATCTGTTTGCTTGTTCCATCAAGCATTTCGCTGTTTCAAATCAAACAGCAAAAATCTCAAACTGCTGGTTATGTTTCATTTTATGAGTCACAGGAGGCAAATGTGTGTTTTGCTCTGGGGGGCCGAGGCTAGTATTTCTTTGGAAATTAATGATGGAAGCAGGTTTGATAGTTGACACTGATCCTTAGAGAGTAACAGAATAAGAGAGTTGGAAGGGACTTTGGAGGTCTTCTAGTCCAACCCCCTGCTCAAGCAGGAAACACTGTACAATTTTAGAGAAATGGTTGCTCATTCTCTTCTTAAAATCCTCCAGTAATGGAGCACCCACAACTTTTGGAGACAGGAATTTTCTCTTAAGTTCTAGGTAGCTTCTCTCCTTGATTAGCTTCCACCCAGTGGTGGGTTTCAATTTTTTTTAAAACCTACTCTCTAGGTGTGGCTTATTTTGTGGGCATGGCTTGGCAGTCGTGTGACAGGGTGGGAGTGGCCAACTTGTAAAATGTGGTGAAACTCATTTAACAACGCTCTTGCATAGCAACCAAAATTTTGGGCTCAATTGTGATGATAAATTCTTTCTCTTTTCTTTCTTTCTTTCTTTCTTTCTTTCTTTCTTTCTTTCTTTCTTTCTTTCTTTCTTTCTTTCTTTCTTTCTTTCTTTCCTCCCTCCCTCCCTCCCTCCCTTTCTTTCTTTCTTTCTTTCTTTCTTTCCTTCCTTTCTTACTTTCTGCCTTCGGCAACGGCAGGCCAGACTTACTTCTGGGTCTGCCAGTGGAACCTCCTCTCACCGGTTCTCTAAATTTCACCATCCGGTTCTTGCGAGTAGGTGCGAGCCTGCAGAAACCCACCACTGCTTCCACCCATTGCTTCTGGTCCTGCCCACAGGTGCTTTGGAGAATAGCTTGACTCCCTCTTCTTTGTGGCAACCCCTGAGATATTGGAAGACTGCTATCATGTCTCCTCTGGTCCTTCTTTTCACTAGACTAGACATACCCAGTTCCTGCAACCGTTCTTCAAAAGGTTTAGCCTCCAGTCCCCTAATCCTCTTTGTTGCTCTTCTCTGCACTCTTTCTAGAGTCTCCACATCTTTTCTACATCTGGCAACCAAACTTTTAAAAAATATTAACCTGGGTCATATGCTTATTTTGGGGTTCTGCTAAGCATAATCTTCATCAGAAACCATTCCCTCCCCTCAAGAGGGTAGGATCTGAATTGGTGCTTTTCACTTATTATTGCATGCAAATAATAAGATGGAGTTAGAATAAAATAGGAGCTGTAGAAAATCTGAACATTAGTTTTCACGCTCTTTATTATTTTTATAAATAACTAGCTATACCCAGCCACGCGTTGCTGTGGCCCAGTCTGGTTAAATGGCCAACCATTTTTTTTTTCCGGTTCCGGCTCCTGCGGCGACGGGCGAGCCTAGCGCTCGCTCGCCGCTTTGTTTCTTCTTCTGCCCCCCCACGGGGGCGAGACTCCTCTTGTTTGAGGGTCTCCCGTAAAGCCGGCTCGTCGGGGGGCGCCCCCCCCCCACGGTGGTGGAGGAAGTGGCTCCCGGCGCGGCTTAGGTGAGGGAGAACATGCTAGCGGGGGGTTCTCCCTTCGCCTAAGGAAGACGGCGCCATTCACAATAATGAAGAGGGCTGATCGGCCCAGTCGGAAGGACTCCCGAGGCTTCAGCTGCGAGGAGAGAGTGAGTTTTTAAAAAACTTTTTTTTCTGCTGCCAGCCAGGCTGAACGGACTGGGAGGGGGGTGTTTATTTTTTTTAAAAAAACCCTCGGATTTAAGCGGCACGTTAAAATGGCTTCTCTGCAAAGAGAAAGCGGAAACTTTCACTCCGGACGGTCTTTAACAAGGGAAAGTGGAATGTGACTTTCTGCAACATTGTTTCTAGGTCTGGCTGAGTAAAAATTTTTTTTATTTTGCTACTCTCTCCCTCTGGCTCTGAGATGGGCGGTGGAAGTGGCTTCTCTTTGTCCCTGCCTGATTATTTCAACTAAGGAAAATTTCCAGCGTCTCTTTGAAAGCAGGACTCTCTCTGGATTTTTGAAAAAAAAAAAATTCTCTTGATGGATTTGTGATTTCTTCTTTGGAATACCTTCGTTATTACTATTTGCTGATTTGGGAAATTGTGTCTCTTTTGGTTTCTGAATTGTTTGCAACTTCACAGCCCTGAACTGAACTGAGCTCCTGATCTGCCCCACCAGCCCCACCCGGAAAACGCCATCTTGGTGGCAGTGACTCTAACTTTTAACCATGGCACAAGAAGCAGCACTTGTAAATTTGGAACAAAGGATGGCTTCTCTTGAAACCTCTATGCAAACTTTGATATCAGAAATAAAGGCCCAGAGGGCTGAAAATAGTACTTTCAAAAAGGAGCTATTGGATACCCGGAAGCAAGTGTTGGAGAACACACAGAAGAATGAAGAATTGGAAGGAGGGTTGGAGGGGGCTAAGGGAGAGATTAAAAATGTTTCTAATGAGGTGGGGGAAATAAATGGGCATGTGTCTAGGATAGATATGGAAAGAATGACATATTTTTTGAGATTTCAGAATGTTCTGGAGGAATCTGGTGAATGCCTGCCTGATCTTATGAGTACAATTTTAGCAGACTATTTACAAAAACCTAAGGATGAGATCAGGGGGGACATTGACCTAGCCTATAGAATTAATTCTGCATATGCCAGGATGAATGAAGTGCCTAGAGAGATACATGTGAAATTTGTTAGAAGGTCAACCAGAGAGGAAATCCTGAAAGCGCAGAGAGAGAAACCTTTAACTTATCAACGAAAAACGGTCACTATCTTGAAGCAGATCCCTAGAAAAATTAGAGATTCAAGAAGGAAATTTTCCTTCTTGTCTAAAACCTTGTTTGATCACGGGATTTGGTTCAAGTGGATGACACCCGAAGGGATGCTGGTGTTCTGGGAAGGAGGAAGAGTGAGGATTAAAACAGTTGCTGAGGCGGAAGCCTTTCTTAAAAAATATTCCTCTATCCTGGGGGAAGATCCAGGGGGGACGGAGGGGGCCACGGCCCCGCCTACGGGGGGCCAGGGAGGAGAGAAAGAAGATACAATAGCCAAAAGACTTAGATCAAAAAAATAACTTTGCCTTGATTTTTCTTGAACAATTTTGCATAATATTTTTATCCGGACTTTTTGTAAACGTCTGACAGCATGGAAGGGAGAATTTAGGTAAATGTACTTGCTTTCATCTTGTAGTGGTATGGAAAATGTTTTCTATGTTAACTTTTTTAATGTGTATTTTGAGGTCTCGGAAGGTCCGACGACTCTGACGTGAATGCTCTCAAAATTTCTTTGTAACCATTACCCTACCCTGTTAAAAAATGTAAAACCAATAAAACTTTTTCAATATAAAAAAAAATGGCCAACCAATCTGTGTGTAGATCTACACCTGCACACATACACCCAACCACCATATAAGCCCCAACCTACCTACCTACTGTATTTTTCTCTCTCTCTCTCTATCTATCCCTCTACCTACCTACCTACTGTATTTCTTTCTTTCTCCCTCTACCTACCTACCTACCTACCTACTGTATTTCCCCCCTCTATCCCTCTACCTACCTACCTACTGTATTTTCCCCCTCTATCCCTCTACCTACCTACCTACCTACTGTATTTCTCCCTCTCTCTATACCTCTACCTACCTACCTACTGTATTTCTTTCTTTTTCCCTCTACCTACCTACCTACCTACTGTATTTCCCCCCCTCTATCCCTCTACCTACCTACCTACCGTATTTCTCGCTATCTATACACCTACCTACCTACTGTATTTCTCCCTCTCTGGCTATCCCTCTACTTACCTACCTATTGTATTTCTTGTTTTCTCCCTCCACCTACCTACCTACTGTATTTCTCCCTCTCTATCTATCCCCCTATCCACCTACCTGTCTACCTACTGTATTTCCCCCCCTCTATCCCTCTACCTACCTACCTACCGTATTTCTCGCTATCTATACACCTACCTACCTACTGTATTTCTCCCTCTCTGTCTATCCCTCTACTTACCTACCTATTGTATTTCTTGTTTTCTCCCTCCACCTACCTACCTACTGTATTTCTCCCTCTCTATCTATCCCCCTATCCACCTACCTGTCTACCTACTGTATTTCTCCCTCTCTGTCTATCCCTCTACCTACCTATCTACTGTATTTCTCCCTATCTATCTATCCATCCCCCTACCTATGTACCTACCTACCTACCTACCTACCTACCTACTCTCTCTTTCTTTCTTTTTTTCTTTCTTTCTTTCTTTCTTTCTTTCTTTCTTTCTTTCTTTCTTTCTTTCTTTCTTTCTTTCTTTCTATTTATCTATCTATCTATCTATCTATCTATCTATCTATCTATCTATACATCTATACATCTATCCACCTACCTACCTACATACCTACCTACATACCTACCTTATTTCTGCCTCTCTATCTATCCCTTGGGGATCATCTAGTCCAACTCCCTGCTAGGCAGGAAGCCCTATACCCATGATGGCGAACCTATGGCACGGGTGCCACAGGTGGCACACGGAACCATTTCTTAGGCCACTTGAGGCATTGCCCTGTCAGCTTCAGTTTGTATGTGTGCCCTGGCCAGCTGATTTAGGCCTTCTTTTGAGGCCATTTTTTGTCCTCTGGAGGTGGGGGAAGGCTGTTTTCACCCTCCCCAGGCTCCTATAAACCCTCTGGAGCCTGGGGATGATGTAAAAAGCATGCCAAATGCAGGTGGTCATGCACATAGCATTATGGATGTGACACACCTGTGCACATCGCCCCTGCACTCCCCCTGCTATTGGCACGTGAGCCAAAAAAGGTTAGCCATCACTGCCCTATACCATTTCAGACTAATGGCTATCCAACATCTTCTTGAAGATTTCCAGTGTTGGGGCATTCACAACTTCTGGAGGCAAGCTGTTTCACTGATTAATTGTTCTAACTGTCAGGAAATTTCTCCTCAGTTCTAAGTTGCTTCTCTCCTTGATTAGTTTCCACCCATTGCTTCTTGTCCTGCCCTCAGGTGCCTTGGAGAATAGCTTGACTCCCTCTTCTTTGTGGCAACCCCTGAGATATTGGAAGGCTGCTATCCTGTCTCCCCTAGTCCCTCTTTTATTAAACTGTATTTCTCCCTGTCTCTCTATCCCCTATCTACCTACCTACTGTAATACAATAATACAATAGCAGAGTTGGAAGGGACCTTGGAGGTCATCTAGTCCAACCCCGCTGCTCAAGCAGGAGATCCTATGCCGTTTCAGACAAATGGTTTTCCAGTCTCTTCTCTCTTCAGTGTTGGGGCATCCATAACTTCTGGTGGCAAGATGTTCCACTGGTTAATAGTTCTCACTGCCAGGAAATTTGCCCTCAGTTCTAGGTTGCTTCTCTCCTTGATTAGTTTCCACCCATTGCTTCTTGTTCTGCCCTCAGGTGCCTTGGAGAATAGTTTGGCTCCCTTTTCTTTGTGGCAACCCCTGAGATATTGGAAGGCTGCTATCATGTCTTCCCTAGTCCCTCTTTTATTAAACTGTATTTGCTGTCAGATGGGTGATTCTTTGTTACAGTTTGGTTCAGTCCGTATTAAACAGTTTAAAGCAGCTGCCTGCCTCTGTTTTTTTTTACCTCAGAGAACAGTCCTGAGCAGAATTCCCCCCCCCCCTCTATGGGCCACCTGGGAGTTTGCTATCGTCTGTGCCTTTTTGGCCCCAAGAGGCCGCCGTATGAGGCCTTTTCCAACACTCACAGTTGAAAAGCAGTTTGATGGGCGTGGCTACAGGGATGTTAAATCACATTTCAGTGAGTACATTTTTGTGTGTGTAATTTGCACACAACACACGTGTGCTAGGCACAAAATGATTAGCTATTCTATTATCGGAAGTCCTTGGCTACGTTGTCTGAAAGTTTCGTTTAAATCGGCCCGGTACTTTTTGAGATTAGTGGATTCGTACAAACTATTTTACATTTTTATTTATATAGATTAAAGATGCCAAACTGTATATTATAACCTATTAAATGAAATAACGAATGTATAAGAATGACAAATGTAAAGAAGAATAACAATTATGTGAATATATACTTAAAATGGTATGTAAGGGAATAAAAAGTTTTTTAAAAATGGAGCAAAAGAAAATCTGAACATTAATTTTCACACTTTTGTTTTTACTCCGCCTTTATTATTTTTATAAATAATAAAAGATGCCAAACTTACCTAATACTGCTCTCTCTTTCTATTTGCTTCACAAGAGATCTGTTGAGAGCAGAAGTGGGTTCCTACCGGTTTGGACCGGTTCAGCAGAATATGTAGTAACTCTGCGGCCTGGGTCGCTGGAACCGGCAGCAACCCAGGCCTGCCACGCCCCCAAACCATGGCAGCGCCATCTTGTTTTTGGCTTCTGTGCATGCGCAGAAGCATATTTTTAGTATTGTGCATGCGTGCGCGTGAAGCATGTGCACATCGCGTCCCTGAGCCAACTGGCAGTAGCAGCACCCCGAACCCACCACTGGTTGAGAGAGTGACTGTAGAAGAGCAGGCAGAGCTGGGGGAGTAGAGTTAAGCAAGTCATTAGGCTAGAATGATTACGGTGCTGTGAACAATCTACATCTAGCCCCTCTTGAATTCTGTTGATTCTTTTCTAGCACCAATTTAGCGTTGGCCATTAGTTGACTACATTCCTGTATATAGGCTTGAGCAGTAATAGCAATAACAATGGCATTTAGGCAAAGGTGATATTCACTTACCTTCCCTGCTGTTTCGCAAATGTGAGTGCGCGGTGAAAAAAAATGTGGCTAAGGGCTGTTTTTCAGAGTTACCTTTGCAGTATCCTCATGGTCACGTGATTTACATTTGGATGCTTGACTCGCATTTATGACGGTTGCAGTGTCTCGGGGATCACGTGATCCCCTTTTGCAAATTTCCGACAAGCAAAGTCCATGGGGCAAGTCAGATTGTTCTTAATGTGGGAAGAAATATCCATCTGGCTCAGATCCAAGTCAAGAGAAAGACACTGGAAACATGGAGGCTGATTGGAAAGATGGTTTACTGATGAAGCAAAACCACATGGGTGTTTCTGGGCAGCTGAAGTTGAGAGTGAGGGGTTTTTTATACCTTCTCTTGGGCTTGGCACTTGAGCTTCCTGTTCCTGGGCAAGAGCATGCATTCTATTGGCTGTTGCAGGAGTTATGTAGGGGTCATAGCTGGCTCTATTGGTTTTCTGAGCTCCCAGGTTTGGTTGAAGTTTGGAGTGCTGAGATGATGCTATGAAGAGGCTTGCTTTCTGAAAGGGTGTTGGGCAATTCCTATTATAACTTAATGATTTTTTCCTGTGTTGGATCTTTGGTGAAAGTATTTGCTTATGAATTTATCTCTTAAGTGCTGACATCTACCGAGGGCTGTTAAGAAAGGTGGGGGCTGCTTTCTATCTCTAAAAAAACCCCATGTTTCTCAATTTCTCATCCAGGAAAATATAATATTCTGCCTTTTTAATATTTCTCAAAATATTTCATTCTTCTAGGGGGAGGTGCCCTTCAGGGAGAGGGAGCGGTCTACAAATTAAATTTATTTTTTATTATTATTATTACTACACTAACCACAGTGATTCACTTAACAACTTAACAAGTTGAGGACTGGCTGCACTTGGTAAAACCACTACCTCCCAGAAGGTTTGCCAGTTAATCCTATAAGTGTAAACTGTGAACGCTTCAAAGCCACATTTGTTCAGTTCTCCAATAAAAGTATTATTTTGATAAGTCAGAAAACATTTGCACACCCTCATACATACACAGTCATCCCGAAATGCCTTGCTTTAAGATAGGATTTGTATGCCAATGTATTTGTGGTGTAATACACAAACTCTAGCTGGCTTTAAAAAGTATTTTACAGCACAAGGTGTTATCTCCAAAACCTGGCCCAGATTCACTAAAGTAATGAAGCATATGTTTTTGTCTTGTACTTAAACACCTAATTAAGTGCTCTAATGAATTTGATTCTGTAATATTGAGGGTTTTTCCCAGTTTTAATGGAAGACTTACAGTTTTGTTTTGTTTTATAGCTAAAACCATTTATTTCCCAGGGTTTCGTTGAACGTTTAATTAAAAATCAGGTTACCCTCATCCCTTTCCAGTTACAATAATCCATCCTTAATTTACTTCCAATCTGTCTTTATTTTCATGTTTGCTTATTACTTGTGTTGCCTCCTCCAGAATCATGTTAGCTCTTTTCTTTTCTTTTTTGGCATGCATGTCTAAAAATAGTTGAATCTTGGCTTGCTTAGTTAAACTCGTTGTGAGAATTTCTGAAACTGGAATCTCAGATGCTGCTAAAGTGATTTGCACACTTGCACCCTCTGGGTTGCATCTAAAGCATGAGTGTCCGGCCTTTTGGCTTTCCTGGGCTGCATTTATACTTGTACTTGTATTTGCATTGAGTACAAGTGGCCTTGACTTACAACAGTTCATTTAGTGACTGTTTGAAGTTACAACAGAATTGAAAAAAGTGGCCTATGACCATGTTTCACACATACAACCATTGCAGCATCCTGATGGTCCCATGATCAAAATCCAGATGCTTGGCAACTGACTCATATTTATGACGGTTGCAGTGTCCCAGGGTCATGTGATCACCTTTTGTGACCTTCTGGCCTGCCAAGTCAATGGGGAAACCAGTTTCACTTAACAACGGTGTTGTTAACTTACCAACAGCAGTCATTCATGTAACAACTGTGGAAAGAAAGGTCATAAAATGCAGCAAAACTCACTTAACCAAAGTCTCACTTAGCAATAAAATGTTGGGCTCAATTATGGTCGTAAGTCGAGGACTACCTGTAAAGAGGAATTGTCTTGGGCCACATATAAAATATGTAATACAATTTTATATTATAAAATTACACAATAATGTTAAAGCTTTACAATCAGGTGGGATTGCGTTGTTAGCTGTCCAGGGCCACCTGCAGCCCATGAACTCTAGGTGAGACATGCCTGTAATTGCTATTTTTCAGTCTTCTACTTAGCATACAAAATACAGAAAAACAGAGTTAGAAGGGACCTTGAAGGTTTAGTTTAGTTTAGTTTTATTTGATTTGTATACTGCCCTTCTCCCTTTCGGGACCACGGGTGGTGTACAGCCACAGTAAAATAGGTGATACAAAATCTAAAAAGAATATATTAAAAATATTAAATAAATTGGCTTACATGTTTAAAATCCCATGCTAAAATTACTTTAAAATCCCTTTAAAACTATGACAGGCTGGTAGCACAGAATAAATGTGTCTTCAGGGCCCGACAGAAGAGATGTAGGTCCAAGATCGTCCGTAGTCCAGGGGGTAGGTCGTTCCAGAGGGCGGGAGCTGCCACAGAGAAGGCTTTCCCTCTGGGGGTCGCCAGCCGGCATTGTCTGGCCGACGGCACCCTGAGGAGGCCCCCTCTGTGGGAGCGAACTGGTCGGTGGGAGGTATTTGGCAGCAGGAGGCAGTCTTGCAGGTAGCCAGGTCCCTTGCCATGGAGCGCTTTAAAGATGGTCACTAGTACCTTGAAGCGCACCTGGAAAGCCACAGGCAGCCAGTGCAGCTCACGCAGGGGAGGTGTCACATGGGAGCATCTAGATGCTCCCAGAATCCCCCGCGCGGCCGCATTCTGAACTAACTGGAGCCTCCGGGTGCACCTCTAGTGGTCTTCTAGTTGAACACCCTGTTCAGGCAAGAAAAATTATACCATTTCAAACAAATTGTTGTCCAATCTCTTCTTAAAAACTTCTAGTATTGGAGCAGTCACAACTTCTGGAGGCAAGTCGTTCCACTGATTAATTGGAAATTTCTCCTTAGTTCTAGGTTGGTCCTCTGCGTGATTAGTTTCCATCTGTTGCTTCTTGTCCTGCCTTCAGGGACTTTGGACAATAGCTCTTCTTTGGGGCAACCCCTGAGATATCGGAACACTGCTATCATGTCACCCCTAGTTTCATTAAACTAGATATCCCCAATTCCAGCAACCATTGTTCATCTGTTTTAGCCTCCAGTCCCCTAATCATCTTTGTTGCTCTTCTCTTCACTCTTTTCTAGCATCTCAACATCTTTTGTTATAATAATAATAATAATAATAATAATAATAATAATAATAATAATAATAATAATAATAATAATAATAATAATAATAATAATAATAATTTATTTTATATACCGCGTCCTCTCCCCAGGGGGACTCGGAGCGGTGCACAGGGAAAATTAAAACACATAAGATAAATATACAAAAATAAATACAATAGAGTAAAAACAAATTAAACCTGATTGTCCCTGCAATAAAAACCCCATATTAAAATTAGCGTTCCCTAGCACCCTAAGGTAGAGACTAACCTAGGCCGGCCATGCAGAAAAGGTATGTTTTTAATTTTTGACGGAAGGAGCGGAGGTCCGTGGTTGTTCTAATGTCGGGGGGAAGGTCGTTCCAGAAGGCTGGGCCCGCCACAGAGAAGGCCCTTCCCCTGGGCGTCGCCCGCTGACAAAGTCTAGTGGACGGCACCCGGAGAAGTCCCTCTCTGTGGGAGCGAATCGGCCGTGAGGATGCATGGGGTGACCAATATGGTGACCAAAACTTAATGCAGTTTTCCAAGTGTGGTTTTACCACAGCATTGTAAAGTGATATTAACACGTCACATGATCTTGATTCTTAAATGGAAAATCCCTAGAATGAAAAGAAATAACAAACAGGCTGCTGCACAGATCAGGAGATAAGATATACATTATATTTATTTATTTGATTTCTATAGCTGCCCATCTCAGCAAACAACTCTGAGCAGCTCATAATTTATATATAAATGTGTGTGTGTGTGTGTGAGAGAGAGAGAGAGAGAGAGGTTTTTGAGATGATCAATAAATAAATCAGGGAGACTAGTATAGATTTATTGATCAGCTCAAAAACCTAACACACATATAAAAAAAGTACACAACGGAACTCATAGCTTTCTGTCTAGATGGTCTCTGGTGATGAGCCGAAAGGCAGAAAAGGAGAGCAGTATGCTTCCTCCCTTAATTGGGGTTTAACAGGGTATTGTGACGTATGTGTGTGTGTGCGTGTGTGTGTGTGTGTGTATGTATGTATGTATGTTAGTATTATGAGCTGTTCAATAAATAAATCAGAGAGACTAGGATAGATCTATTTCGAGCTTTTTAGCTCTCATCAGCTAGTCATATTCTTACTGGGATTCGAACCGGTATGACTAGCTGATGAGAGCTAAAAAGCTCGAAATAGATCTATCCTAGTCTCTCTGATTTATTTATTGATCAGCTCATAATACTAACACACATATTAAAAAATTAACACAATGGAACTCATGGCTTTCTGTCTAGATGATCTCTGGTGATGAGCTGAAAGGCAGAAAAGGAAACAGTATATATATATATATGACAATTAAAAGTTTTGAACACATTTAAAAAAAATAAAAGCATTAAAAAAATCATTCAAACAATACAAAATGAAAACATAGATTTTGTTTTGATTTTGTCTAACCAAGTGTCTAATTTTGTTTCAGTGACATAATTTTCACTGAAAATTGTGTGGAGATCGTGAGAGGAATATCTTCTTCATTCACTTTTTTTTTAGTAGTACAGCCACTGAAGCGAGTTACTCCTGAGATATACTCACTCTGGTCACTCACTCATTTGTTACTTCATCTTGTTTTTCCACACACATAAATCTTTCATTCCCTTCAGTTCAACTTCCACATTTTTCTTGACATGCTCAACTGTCACTTCCATGTAAACAGAGTGGGCACAAATGGACTATTTTACAAAGCCATGCTTCCTACCAGACTCACTGTGGCCTACTGTATTTTTCGGAGTATAAGACGCACCAAGATATTGAAGAGGCAAATTTAAAAAATGGTTTTTGCACTCTGCAGACCTCCCAAAAATGGTCCAGAAAAAAAGGCAGGAATAGCCCTTAGGAGGCTTGTAGAGTGCTCATGGGGGGGGGGGGGGGGAATGAGCAAAAAATGGCTCACTTTTTTGTCAAAAAAGGCACAAATAGCCTTTAGGAGCCTTATAGAGTGCACCTGGGGGCTGGGAGGGGGCAAAATTGAGCAAAAACCTGCCCATTTTTCACTCATTTCTGCCCTCCCCATCCTCCAGGAGCATTCTGAAAGCTTCCTAGAGGCTATGCATAGCCATTTGGTGAAGGGGGCAGGGTTTGAGAAAGCAATATATATATATATATTGGATATATATCCAAAAACTATTGTATCTATCACCATTTGCAAGCCTTCCCATTTCTTCATCCCCTTGTTCTGTGTATGGAACAAAAGAGAACAGAACAGAATAACAGAATTGGAAGAGCCCTTGGAGGGCTTTAAGTCCAGGGGCATCAGACTCAAGGCCTGGGGGCCAAATTCAGTCCATGGGGCGCTTACATATGACCTATGGGGCCACCCCTGGAAACAGTGACAGACCAGCCTGTGGCACCTCAGTGAAAACATAGCTCAGGAGGGCCTCAGTGAAAACATAGCTCAGGAGGGCCACCCAAGCTTCATTTTTCTTCACGGAGGGTTGCAGGAGGCCGTCGCAGCAAAAAATGGAGCTCAGGAGTCCATTTTCGCTGGCAAAGTGCTCGGGCTGCCACAGGCATCACTGACACGAGTGACATCATCAAGGTGGCCACACCCATCTTGGTCATGCCCCTCCCCCTGCCTGCTGAGATCAATCACAACCCTGATGTAGCACTCAATGAAATCAAGTTTGACACCCCTGTTCTAGTCCAACCCCCTGCTCAAGAAGGAGACCTATTATACCATTTCAGACAAGTGGCTCTACAGCAGGAAGTGTCAAACTCACATTGTCACAGTGGCATCACATGACGTATTGGGACTTTTTTCCCCTTTGCTAAACTGAGTGTGGTGTGGACATGGCCCTAGCATTACACATCCAGCCCATGGGCCAGGAGTTTGATACCCCTTCTCTAACAGTCTCTTCTTCAAAGCCTCCAGTTATGGAGCATCCATAACTTCTGAAGGCAAGCCATTCCACTGGTTATTTATTTTCACTGTTAGGATTCTTTTTTTTCCTTAGCTCCAGGTTGCTTCTCTCCTTGATTAGTTTCCATCCATTGGTTCTCCTCCTGCCTTCAGGTGCTTTGGGAAACAGGTTGACCCCCTCTTCTCTGTGGCAGCCCTTTAGATATTGGAATACTGCTGTCATGTCTCCCCTCGTCCTTCTTTTCACTAGACTTGACATACTCAATTTCTGCAACCGTTCTTCATAGGTTTCAGCATGTTTTACATGTGTAGAGTGTCCAAATAGCAATGTGTAGTTCTTTGGCTCCAAGGAAGACAAGGTGTTTCAGAGGGGAGCTGAACGTGCTTGCTGTATAACTTAGCCCTTTCTTGAAAACATCTTGCATTTTCTTGACACGGTAGATCTACCTATCTCCTCAATTCAAACAAGCACAAGTAAAGTCACAGCTTTGTTAATACGATATCTATAGGGGCAGCTACTGTAACCGCTGATTTCTCAAAATCCTTTTTGATTCTGATCCAAAAAGTTGTATATTGTTACTAACAAGACACGCACATTCATTGACTTGAATGCATAATGTATGCATTACTCATAAGCTATTCACCCTGTTTCCTTATCAGACACAATGACCTTGGTCTTTGATACCATTAATTTTCATATCTGTACTCTTCGCTGAGCTATACAAGCTGTCTAACATTTGCTGCGAGTCATCCAGCCTCTAAGCCAATTGCACATAATTTGTATTCAAAGCCCCCCACACACACACACGCACTCACCCACTTGGTTGGAAACACTCACGGGTTTCCAACCAACATACCTCTTAGGTCACCATAAGCATTTCTTATACATTTATCTATACATTCATAAAACAAGCAAATATCAGACATACTTTACTTATTCTAAACCATTCACTGAGCATCTACATTATGGCTCATGCATTCTTTTTTCTATTATTTGGCACTCTTATTGTACTCAGAAACCAATCTTCAGCTTCGTAGTCACACAAAGCTTCCCATTATTCAAGCCTGATACTTCATCGTACTTTTTCTCAAACTCAAACGCATTTATTTTTCAGTGATTTTACTGAAGAGCCTAAGTGTGATCTGCCTACCTTCTGACTGGCACAATGCTTCGCTGTACTTCTCATTATTCGCTCAATGCAGTATCTTAACCCCTTTCAGTAAGGATATTGTTAAACAGCCATGTTTAATCCCCCTGTAATGTTTTTTCTTCTTCTCTGACCTTTCCCTTTATTTAGGAGAACAAGAACAGGAGTCTTCCAGTTTTAAGGCCCAAATCTACTTTCCATCTACCATATTTTTCAGAGTGTAAGATGCACCTTTTTGCCTCAGGAAAGAGGCTGAAAATCTGGGTGCGTCTTATACACAGAAAACAGCCTTTTTTGCCTCCCAAAGCCCCGCCCCTTCACCAAAATTGCCATGCATAGCCTTATGGACACTTTTAGAGAGCTCCTAGGGGCTGGGGAGGGCAGAAATCACAGAAAAACAGCCCATTTTTTGTCGTCCCCTCAGTCTCCAGCAGCACTCTATAAGCTTCCTAAAGGCTATGCATGCAATTTTATTGACAAAAAACAGGCCCGTTTTCACAAAAAATGTACCATTTTGGGGAGGTTTGCAGAGTGCAAAAACTTTTTTTTTCCTTCCAAGCTTTTAGAGTGGTTGATGAGAATTATATTGATCAAGTGCTGTGCCAGTAGAAACAAAGTCTTAGGTGCTGCAGATTGTCAGCGATTTCCTTCTCCAGCACATGGATAAATACACCTGGAAACATCTACCTGCCTACCTACTCTCTCTCTCTCTCTCCTACCTACCTACTATATTTCTCTCTCTCTCTCTCCTGTATCTCTCTCTCTCTCTTTCTTTCTCTCTCTCCCTCTACCTACCTACCTACTACTCTCTCTCTCCCTATCTACTGTATTTCTCTCTCTCTCTCTCCTCTCTCTCTCTCCCTCTCTCCTTTATCTACCTAATTACCTAACTGCTCACTGTCCCTACCTACCTACTGTATTTCTCTCTCTCTCTCTCTCTCTCTCTCTCTCTCTCTCTCTCTCTCTCTCTCTCTCTCTCTCTCTCTCCTCTATCTACCTACCTACTTTTTAAAAAAATCTTGCCTCTTCAAAACCTTGGTGTGTCTTATACTCCGAAAAATATGGTACATTTTAAAGAAGTCACATAGCCACTCCATATCCATGTTTATTTATTTTTATTTCATATTGCTATACCACTCAACTCCAGTCTGCAGCCTCCCCTTTTTTCATCATTCTCACAACCTTTATGACAATTTTTTCATCATGTTTTTTTTTTCTGGGACAGTGCCATTAATAGCATTTATTTTGATCCCAGTCTTTGTCATATCACTTTATGGTTCTTATATAGAACCTTAAATTACTGATCGTTAATACGTCCAGTGAGGTGTGCTAAATACCAAAAATAATACAATACAATACAATACAATAGCAGAGTTGGAAGGGACCTTGTAGGTCTTCTAGTCCAACCCCCTGCATGGGCAGGAACCTTATACCATTTCAGACAAATGGCTGTCTAACATCTTTTTAAAGACTTCCAGGGATGAGTACCAAATAATTTTTCCCCATAAGAAATAATATAATGAGTTACAAGGCAGCTGACACCAACAAGGTCCAGCTTGTGTGTTGAGTACCAAACAATGAGTCCTGGGAGACAAAAGTTTCACATCAAAATGCTTTGAGTGCCAAATTCAATCAGTTTCAAATCAGTTGAGTACCAAAGCACCACTGTATTATTTCCAGCACTTCAGTTTCATTCCTTCTTCTTTTCATCTCTTTAATTTTTAATTCCATTAACCCTAATGGAGTTGCCTTGATTAGCCCTTTCCACCCAATATTTATTTATTTATTTGTCTGTCTGTCTGTCTGTCTGTCTGTCTGTCTGTCTGTCTGTCTGTCTGTCTGTCTGTCTGTCTGTCTATCTATCTATCTATCTATCTATCTATCTATCTATCTATCTATTTATTTATTTATTTATTGTTTCTTTCGAAATTGTTCTGCACCTTCTCCATCTCACTTAATCTTAACAATCCCCGGTCTTCTATGCACATACAAGTAGTCTGCATTATGGTTGTAAGTTATGCTGGTTGTTAAATGGGCCGCTCTGTAACTGCACCTGACTTTATTATATATACCCCATCTGGAGTATTGTGTACAGTTCTGGTCACCATACCTTCAGAAGGATATTATGGAAATGGAAAAGGTGCAGAGGAGGGCAACCAGAATGATTAGAGGGCTGGAACACCTTCCTTACCATCTGAGGCTGCAACGGCTGGGCCTCTTCACTCTAGAACGATGGCACCTGAGAGGTGACCTGATTGAAGTCCATAAAATCATGTACGGTGTGGACAAAGTAGAAAAGGAAAAACTGTTTTCCCTATCGCACAACACTAGAACTAGGGGGCACTCCATGAAACTTTTGATAGCTAGACCTCAAACAAATAAGAGGAAGTACTTTTTCACCCTGAGGATCACTGGTCTATGGAACTCCCTGCCAGAAGAAGTGGTGACAGCTGTCAGCCTCGATACCTTTAAGAAAGGATTAGACGAGTTCATGGAGAACAAGGGTATCCATGGCTATCATTATGGATGCCTAAGGACACCCTCCGGGATGGAGAGATAGGCAGGATATCTCTCAATGCCATTTGCAGGGAATCACAAGCAGGTGAAGACATCTGCTTGGGAATACCCTGAAGCAAATGGTGAGCCACTGTGTGAGACAGAATGCTGGACCAGATAGGCTGTGGCCTGTTCCAGCAAGGCTATTCTTATGTTCTTATGTTCTTATTACCTTTCATTAAGTGAATGTTTGTGATCGTTGAACAAATACAGTGGCCGTTAAATGAATCCATTGTCTACAATGGATTTCTGGCTGATTGTGCCAGAAACCAGAAGCACATGGCATTTTCTGGCAAAGAGATGAATAAACCACAGTCATGTGAAAACTCTGTAGAGATTCTCAGTCATCCAGGTCATGGTTGCTCCAAAGATGCTTTTTTTCAGGAGGCAACTGGATTTTCTTATTCTTTCTTATGGTTTTTTCCCCCTTTTTCTTTTGAGGACATTTGGCTTCTCATCCAAGAAGCTTCTTCAGCTCTGATAGGATGTAAAAGATAAGAAGGCTCAAAGGTGCTTTTCCAAGACAATGTCAGCTGGCGACCCCCAGGGGGAGAGCCTTCTCTGTGGCAGCTCCTGCCCTCTGGAATGACCTCCCCCCTGAATTACGCACGATCGCAAACCTAAGTCTCTTCCGTCAGGCCCTGAAGACACATCTATTTCGTGCAGCCGGCCTGTCATAGTCTTTTAATTGGGTTTTAGTATTGGTTTTATAATAATGGGCCAAATTGGTTAATATTTATTAATTTGTTGTTTTAACTTTTGTATTTCCTCTTCTTATTGTGGCTGTTCACCGCCCTGAGTCCCAAGAGGGAGAAGGGCGGTATATATATAGGTCTCTAGCGATGAGCCGATGAGCAGTAAGGGAAACAGTATGTCTCCTCCCTTTAATTGGGGCCTAATAATAACAGGTTGTTGTGAAACAATTACCTATACTAATATACCCTGTCTAAGCTGATGTAATAGGGGAACTGGTTTGGCTTAAGTGTGAGGTTCCTCGCCTTGCATGCAACATAGCCCCGGTTCGAATCCCAGTAAGGGGTATGGCCAGCTGATGAGAGCTAATAAGCTCGAAATAGATCTATCCTGGTCTCTTCTAATTTAATTTATTGATCAGCTCATAAAACACACACACACACACACACACACACACACACACACACACACACACACACACACACACACACATATATATATATATATATATATATATATATATATATATATATATATGTGAAGAATAATTATCACAGCTCCTGTGAAGAGGTCCCTTTAAGGGGAGGAGACTCAACGTCATCCCTCTATTTTCAGCCCTTAAAAAATTCTAACACACACACACACACACACACACACACACACACACATATATAAATAAATAAATAACTTCAGCTCTGACTGGATTATTTGATTGAGTGATTGATTGATTGATTGATTGAATGAATTTATATTGCCACCTATTCTTCCATGGTGACTCCAGCTTACAGATAGTGGGGAATGGAAGAAAAAGAATGCACACGACCAGCTGTCTGCAAGGAGTATAAACCCTTCCATTCCCCACTGTCCTGTCAGAACTGAAGAAGCTTCTTGGATGAGAAACGAAACATCCTCAAGAGAAAGAAAAAAGGGGGAAAAAACCAGTTGCCTCATGGAAAAGCACCTTTGGAACAATCACAGTCATGTGACCACGGAAGACTGCAAATGGCAATTTGTAGTCTTTGCTGGTCACATGTCTGCAATTTGCTAAAAAAAAAATAATTGGCCAGAAAATGTGGACTGGTTCCTGAGCACTCCAAATCCAACCATGTAAGAATGGAGAGAGGTCAGCCTTTGGAACTTTGAATCCAGGTCATAAGTACCCTATTTCCCTGAAAATAAGACCACCCCAGATAATAAGCCCAATTGGGCTTTTGAGCACATGCGCTAAAATAAACCCTCCCCCAAAAATAAGACTTCCCTGAAAATATTGCAACACAGCAGCAGCCAGGAGGTGACCACGCTTGCCACCTCCTGCACAGGGGTGGGTGGTGGGGGTGGGCCGCTCACCTCGTCGCCCCACTTGAGCACGTCCTTGTGCCTCTCCCCGACGGCCCGGTAGATGTGCAGGAACTGCTGGATGCCGTGTTTGCGCACGTGCTCCGCGTGCCGCTGCATCTTCTCCCAGCTGAGTGGAGAGCCTTGCGACAGAAGCCCCATGGCTCTGCCGGGGAGAAAGAAGAGGAGGCGCGCGGAAAAGGCAACCTGCGGCCGCTGCTGCCGTGACAACTCCGAAGAGCAGCGCTCGGGCCAGGAGCCGCCGGCCAAAAAGAAAGAAAGCACACACACACACACAACCTACTTCAGGCGGCGGGAAACACGCAAGGAGAATCCACTCGCGGCTAGGCGTAGAGGGGAAGAGGTGGCTGAGCAAAGGGAAGGGGGGAAAAGCGCTCCCGCCGCCTTCCCGAGCCTCCCGCTTTGCCAGCGGCCAGTACCCTTCACAGAGGGAAAAAGAAGACAGCTGGGAGCAGCAGTTAGCGGCGGCGGTGGCGGCAGCAGCAGGGGCTGGGCCGGCCAGCAGGAAAGCAAGCAAGGCGACCGCGCTGTCTTCTTTTTCCCTCTGCGAAGGGTACTGGCCGCTGGCAAAGCGGGAGGCTCGGGAAGGCGGCGGGAGTGCCTTTCCCCCCTTCCCTTTGCTCAGCCACCTCTTCCCCTCTACGCCTAGCCGCGAGTGGATTCTCCTTGCGTGTTTCCCGCCGCCTGAAGTAGGTTGTGTGTGTGTGTGTGCTTTCTTTCTTTTTGGCCGGCGGCTCCTGGCCCGAGCGCTGCTCTTCGGAGTTGTCACGGCAGCAGCGGCCGCAGGTTGCCTTTTCCGCGCGCCTCCTCTTCTTTCTCCCCGGCAGAGCCATGGGGCTTCTGTCGCAAGGCTCTCCACTCAGCTGGGAGAAGATGCAGCGGCACGCGGAGCACGTGCGCAAACACGGCATCCAGCAGTTCCTGCACATCTACCGGGCCGTCGGGGAGAGGCACAAGGACGTGCTCAAGTGGGGCGACGAGGTGAGCGGCCCACCCCCACCACCCACCCCCATGGAGAAGGGGAAAGGGGGACCCCTTCGGAGAGCCGGCCTGGCTGTCTTCTTTTTTCCTCAGCGAAGCATGGGCGAGGAGGAGGAGGCGCTTCGTTGAGGGAAAAAGAAGACAGTGCAGTCGCCTTGCTTGCTTTCCTGCCTGCCCGCCCCAGCTGGGAGCAGCAGTTAGCAGCGGCGACTTACTTCCGGGTCCACGATCCAAAGGGATCGCTCGGGATCCGGAAATTTTACGAAAGGGTTCGCCCGATCCTGGCCGATCCCCCAGAAACCCACCCCTGCTC
>CM077644.1:233829961-233959961 GCA_039707465.1 Rhabdophis nuchalis | reverse complement strand
CTTTCCCTTGTTAGAGACAGTCCGGATTTAAGATTTCCGCTTTCTCTTCCAGAGAAGCCATTTCCAAGTGCCGCTTAAGTCCGAGGGGGGTTTTTTGAAAACAAACACCCCCCTCCCAGTCCGTTCAGCCTGGCTGGCAGCAGAAAAAAAAAGTTTTTTTAAAAACTCACTCTCCCCTCGCAGCTGAAGCCTCGGGAGACCTTCCGACTGAGCCGATCAGCCCTCTTCATTGTTGTTAGCCCCCTCCAACCCTCCTTCCAATTCTTCATTCTTCTGTGTATTCTCCAACACTTGCTTCCGGGTATCCAATAGTTCCTTTTTGAAAGTACTATTTTCAGCCCTCTGGGCCTTTATTTCTGATATCAAAGTCTGCATAGAGGTTTCAAGAGAAGCCATCCTTTGTTCCAAATTTACAAGTGCTGCTTCTTGTGCCATGGTTAAAAGTTAGAATCACTGCCACCAAGATGGCGTTTTCCGGGTGGGGCTGGTGGGGCAGATCAGGAGCTCAGTTCAGTTCAGGGCCGTGAAGTTGCAAACAATTCAGAAACCAAAAGAGACACAATTTCCCAAGTCAGCAAATAGTAATAACGAAGGTATTCCAAAGAAGAAATCACAAATCCATCAAGAAAATTTTTTTTTTCCAAAAATCCAGAGAGAGTCCTGCTTTCAAAGAGACGCTGGAAATTTTCCTTAGTTGAAATAATCAGGCAGGGACAAAGAGAAGCCACTTCCACCGCCCATCTCAGCCAGAGGGAGAGAGTAGCAAAAAAAGAATTTTTTTAAACTCAGCCAGACCTAGAAACAATGTTGCAAAAAGTCACAATCCACTTTCCCTTGTTAGAGACCGTCCGGAGTGAAAGTTTCCGCTTTCCCTTTGCAGAGAAGCCATTTTAACGTGCCGCTTAAATCCGAGGGGGTTTTTTTAAAAAATAAACACCCCCCTCCCAGTCCGTTCAGTCTGGCTGGCAGCAGGAAAAAAAAGTTTTTTAAAGACTCACTCTCTCCTCGCAGCTGAAGCCTCGGGAGTCCTTCTGACTGAGCCGATCAGCCCTCCTCATAATTGTGAATGGCGCCGTCTTCCTTGGGCGAAGGGAAAACCCCCCGCTAGCATGTTCTCCCTCACCTGAGCCGCGCCGGGAGCCGCTTCCTCCACCGCCGTGGGGGGCGCGCCCCCCGACGAGCCGGCCCTACGGGAGACCCTCAAACAAGAGGAGTCTCGCCCCCGTTGGGGGGCAGAAGAAGAAACAAAGCGGCGAGCGAGCGCCAGGCTCGCCCGTCGCCGCAGGAGCCGGAACCGGAAGCCTCTCACATACCATTTTAAATATACTTTCACGTGATGGTTATTTTTCTTTACATTTATCATTCTTAGACATTTGTTATTTCATTTAATAGGTTATAATATACAGTTTGGGTTGCGTTATTTACCATCCCTTCCTCCTTTTGTAACACCACCTTATTTTCCCTTTCTTTTTTCCCTCCCTCCCTTCTCTACTTCCTTCCTTCCTCCTCTCCTTTCCCTTCTTTCTTCCCTTCCCTTTCTCCTACTCCTACTCTTCCTCTTCCCCTTCCTACCCTCTCTCCTTCTCTTCCTCTCTCTTTCATCCTCCTCTCTTTACCGCTTTCTTCTTTCCCCATCTTCCTTTCATTCTTCTCTCCTCTCTCCCTTTCTTTTTCTATTATTGTAGGTGTCTCTTTCAAATCTCAGTTTATGTTTCCTTGGGATGGTATTTCTGCAAACCCAAATATAATTTGATATCATTTCTTATTCCCTTACCTTCGCTAATCTAGCCTAACTATCTTTCTCCCCCACTTTATTTCTTACTTTTGGATCAGGAGTGGGTTTCTGCAGGCTCGCATCTACTCACGAGAGCCGGTTCGTGAAATTTAGAGAACCGGTGAGAGGGGGTTCCACCTGCGTACCTGGAAGTAAATCTGGCCCGCCGCTGCCAGTGATCCAATGGGAAGGAAAGGAAAGGAAAGGAAGGAAGAAAGGAAAGGAAAGGAAAGAAAGAAAGAAAGAAAGAAAGAAAGAAAGAAAGAAAGAAAGAAAGAAAGAAAGAAAGAAAGAAAGAAAGAAAGAAAGAAAGAAAGAAAGAAAGAAAGAAAGAAAGAAAGAAAGAAAGAAAGAAAGAATTTATCATCACAATTGAGTCCAAAATTTTGGTTGCTAAGCAAGAGCGTTGTTAAATGAGTTTCACCACATTTTAAAAGGTGGCCACTTCCACCCTGTCACATGACTGCCAAGCCACGCCCACAAAATAGGCCACACCTACAGAGTAGGTTCTAAAAAATTTGAAACCCACCACTATTTTGGATATATGATTATATATTTAATATTTTCCTTTTGACTTGACAGAAATATTTATTTCTGACCTTACTGTGATGATTTTGATGCCAGAAAGAGATTGTTATTGAAATTGGACTGAAACTGGAATGAATTGTTTCAATCAGAGTTCCTTGGATCTAAGCATACTTCTAGTGCAGTTGGAACAGATTGTTCCAGTCTTAGTATGACTGTTTCATGGTTAGAAAATTCTGATCCAGAAATGTTGTGCACATCACTCCATATATCTTTAATAGTCAGATAAGTTGCATGTTAAATATACATTTATATTTTAGAGATCAGCCAAAATTACTTATCAGCTAATAGTTACAAGTTCAACTCAGTATTTAATTGAAGATGCCTAGAAATCTCGATTTGATGGACTAAAACCAAGGCATTTTAATTTAATCATGCTAATATTGGATGCTCTAATTTAACTAATTTTCAGAATACTAAATTTCCATGACTTAATGTTCTGTAAAGAACAATGTGCTTTTTCTGGGTTGACAGACTGGCTTTTTATATTTAATACAATTATAATATAATCTAATAATATCCAAATAAAAGTTATAGCAAAAAAGATATGAATACCAAAATGATAACAGAATAATGGAGTTGGAAAAGATCACGAAGGTCTTCTAGTCCAGCCCCCTACTCAAGCAGGAGACCCTATACCATTTCAGATAGGTGGCTGTCCAGTCTCTTCTTAAAATCCTCAGTGATGAAGCATCTACAACTTCTGAAGACAAGCTTTTCCACTGGTTAATTGTCCTCGCTGTTAGGAAGTTTCTCCTTAATTCCAGGTTGCTTCTCCCCTTGATTAGTTGCCATCCATTGCTTCTTTTCTTGCCTTCTGGTGCTTTGCAGAATAGGTTGACTCTTCATCTTTGTGGCAGCCCCTCACATATTGGAAAACTTCTATTACGTCACCCTCTAGTCCAGTGTTTCTCAACCTTGGCAACTTGAAGATGTCCGGACTTCACCTCCCAGAATTCCCCAGCCAGCATTCGCTGGCTGGGGAATTCTGGGAGTTGAAGTCCGAACAATTTCAAGTTGCCAAGGTTGAGAAACACTGCTCTAGTCCTTCTTTTCAGTAGACTAAACAAACCCAATTCCTGAAGCCGTTCTTCATGTTTTAGCTTCCAGACCCCTAATTATCTTTGTTGCTCTTTTCCCTGTAGTCCAATTGTGTCCCAGTCTATGTTGATATTATAGACCAGCGGTTCTCAACCTGTGGGTCGGGACCCCTTTGGGGGTCGAACAACCCTTTCACAGGGGTCGCCTAAGACCATTGGAAAACACATATTTTTGATGGTGTTAGGAATAATTTTATGTTTGGGAGTCACCACAACATGGGGAACTGTTAAAGGGTTAAAAGGTTGCAGCATTGGGAAGGTTGAGAACCACTGTTATAGAATAAACCAACAATTGCAGTTCTGCAGGTCAGTGGTGGTAAGCCATCTTTATTTGTTCAGGAAGTAAAAGTTCAGAAAACATTAAGTATATTGAATGTTCCCTCTCTCTCTCTCACACACACACACACACACACAAACACACACACACACACAGAGAGAGAGAGAGAGAGAGAGAGAGAGAGAGAGAGAGAGAGAGAGAGAGAGAGAGAGAGAGAGAGAGAGAGATATTAAAAAGAGTACGCTAAAATATGTTGCAAACTATTTCAATGTTTTACAACTTGTTTCTAACATGTACCAAAGTAATGCCCAAATTAGGGGACTGGAGGCTAAAATATATGAAGAATAGTTGCAGGAACTGGGTATGTCTAGTTAAAAGAAAAGAAGGACTAGGGGAGACATGATAGTATAGATTGAGCTATCAAGTAAGATATCAAGAAAAAAAGCCAACACAGTACTAAGCTGCATAAATCAAGATCACGTGAAGTATTAATACCACTTTATAAGGCCTTGGTAAGGCCACACTTGGAATATGCATTCAGTTTTGGTCACCATGATGTAAAAAAGATGTGGAGACTCTAGAAAGAGTGCAGAGAAGAGCAACAAAGAGGATTAGGGGACCGGAGGCTAAAACATATGAAGAACGGTTGCAGGAACTGGGGCTGTCTAGTTTAATGAAGAAATGATAGCAGTGTTCCAATATCTCAGGGGTTGCCACAAAGAAGAGGAAGTCAAACTATTCTCAAGCACCTGAGGGCAGAACAAGAAGCAATGGGTGGAAACTAATCAAGGAGAGAAGCAACTTAGAACTGAGGAGAAATTTCCTGACAGTTAGAACAATTAATCAGTGGAATAACTTGCCTCCAGAAATTGTGAATGCCCCAACACTGGAAGTCTTTAAGAAGAGGTTGGATAACCATTTTTCTGAAACGGTATAGGGCAGTGATGGCTAACCTTTTATGGCTCGCGTGCCAAAAGTGGGGGGAGTGCAGGTGGGTTGTGCATGGGAGTGCCACACCCATAATGCTATGTGCGTGACCCCCTGCTTTTGGCTCACTTTATGCACCCTCCCCAGGCTCCAGAGGTTTTCTAGGACCCTGGGGAGGGTAATAACAGCCTCACCCCCACCTCCATAGGTTTCAGGAGCTTCCCTGAACCCTCCAGAGGGCAAAAATGGCCTTAAAAAAAGGCCCAAATCAGCTGGCCAGTGCACACATGCATGCTGGAGCTGACAGGGCAATGTCTTACGTGCCCTAAGAAATGTTCCGCATGCCACCTGGGGCACCCGTGCCATAGGTTTGCCATCATGGGTATAGGGTTTCCTGCCTAAGCAGGGGGTTGGACTATAAGACCTCCAAGGTCCCTTCCAACTCTGCTATTGTATTGTATTGTATTGTATTGTAATTAAGAGTGGAAGACTAAGGTAGAAAAAGTGAAGAAAGTGGCTGAAGGAAAAAGAGGGTGAATGAACGTTTTGATTTTACCTCAGATCTAAATAATCACTGGACTGGAACTGAAGCAGGAGGTCCAGCCATTTTATTGCTTGAGTCATTCCAATCATAATACCTGCAAAAAAAAAAAGTCCTCCTACCAACTTATTTATATTCCACGCAAACCCGTTTTCAGCTATTGTGTCTTCTCAGAAGTTCGTGAAATGTCATTGTCCCTCACTTCACAGGGTCCTCATTTCTCACCTGGCCCAATGACAAACTTTGCTGGAGGGTTTGTCAGCAGAAGGTGGCTGAAAGCAGTAATATCCTGAACAGATTGGAGAAAAAGAGATTGTCCATCTCCCATCCAAAGAATGAAGCTATTTTTGGCAGAGGTAGCAAGCTTGCAAAAAGAAGGAGATGTTTTGGTTGCCAGTGCAATTGGCAATGGTTTTCAGCAGTTCCCTTCCATTACAAGATGTGCTAGGGCCTGAAGGAACACCTATTAAACTGTTAT
This sequence comes from Rhabdophis nuchalis, assembly GCA_039707465.1. Taxonomy (NCBI): domain Eukaryota; kingdom Metazoa; phylum Chordata; class Lepidosauria; order Squamata; family Natricidae; genus Rhabdophis; species Rhabdophis nuchalis. Next base: position 233,954,279 of record CM077644.1, on the reverse strand, counting down.
TGCCCAGTGAGAGATAAATGAAGAGAACTCAGTGAGTTGGGCAAATGCAGGAACAATTGACATGTTCATTGTCCTTACGGCTTCTTTCAAAATTCTGAGAATTTATCTGACTGTGTATGAGAGAGAAAAAAAGTGCTTAATTTGACAAAAGAAGAGAACACTCTTGATCAAATACCACTTTATAAGGCCTTGGTAAGGCCACACTTGGAATACCATATTCAGTTTTGGTCACCACGATGTAGAAAAGATGTGGAGACTCTAGAAAGAGTGCAGAGAAGAGTAACAAAGGATTAGGGGACTGGGGACTAAAACATATGAAGAACGGTTGCAGGAATTGGGTATGTCTAGTTTAACGAAAAGAAGGACTAGGGGAGACATGATAGCAGTGTTCCAATATCTTAGGGGTTGTCACAAAGAAGAGGGAGTCAAACTATTCTCCAAAGCACCTGAGGGCAGAACAAGAAGCAATGGGTGGAAACTAATCAAGGAGAGAAGCAACTTAGAACTGAGGAGAAATTTCCTGACAGTTAGGACAATTAATCAGTGGAACAAATTGCCTCCAGAAGTTGTGAATACTCCAACACTGGAAGTCTTTAAGAAGTTGTTGGATAGCCTTTTGTCTGAAATGGTGTAGGGTTTCCTGCCTAGGCAGGGGGTTGGAGTAGAAGACCTCCAAGGTCCCTTCCAACTCTGCTATTGTATTATTGTAAATTTGAAAGCCAGCTGAATGTCTCTTCTTTGGCATGTTTTACATTTATACAGCAGACCAAAATGTCAGAAACACAGTCTTGAGCCACAAATTTGTCTGCAAGGGGTTGCTGATAGTAAAATGAAATTATTTTCTTCTTCTATCCTGAAATTCTGACCTTCCGTCATCTCCTGACCTCAGCACTACAGATAATCTTCAGTTTATGACAGCTGGTCCTTGATTTATAACTGCAATTGCTTCCCAAATGTATGTGGCTAAGTAAAGCAGCTGTTAAGTGAATTACAACCAATTTTATGACTTGTTTTTTCCCCATGGTTGTTAAGTGTAATTGCTACAGTTGTGAAATGAAAAACGTGTTTGTTTCACACAGGGGTGTCAAACTTGCAGCTCGTGGCCTGGATGTGTCCTGTGCTGGCCATGTCTACCTCCGTTTTAGTGAAAAAATTGTGATGTGTCACCTAACGACAACATGACAACGTGGATTTCACACCCCTGGTTTAGCATATCCAGCTTGCCCCATTGACTTTATTTGTCAAAAACTGTCTGAAAAGATCACAAATGATGATCATACAATCCTGGGATGTTGCAACTATCATAAATATATGCTCATTGCTAAGTGATCAATTTTTGATCATATGACCATGAGGACACTTGGGTGTTCGTAAGTGCAAGGAGAAATCATAAGGCACATTTTTAGTGTTGCTGTAACTTCAAAAAAGCATTGTAACAGGAAGAACAATTAACCAGTGGAATGGCTTACCTCCAGAAGTTGTTGATCCTCCTATCACTGGAGGTTTTTAAGAAGAGACTGGACAGTCACTTGTCTGAAATGGTATAGGGCAGTGATGGCTAATCTTTTTCGGCTCGCGTGCCAAAAGCGGGGGGAGCGCAGGGGGGTCGTGCGTGGGTGTGCCACACCCTTGCTTTTGGCATGCTTTTTCCACCCTCCCCAGGCTCCAGAGGCTTTCTAGGAGCCTGGGGAGGGTGAAAACATCCCCCCCAACACTTCCAGAGGCTTCAGGAGCTTCCCGGAAGCCTCCAGAGGGCAAAAAACAGCCTCAAAAGAAGGCCTAAATTAGCTGGCCTGCGCACATATGCGCACTGTAGCTGACAGGGCAATGCCTTGCATGACTTAAGAAATGGATCCGCGTGCCACCTGTGGCACCCGTGCCATAGGTTCGCCATCACTAGTATAGGGTGAACCTATGTCATGCATGCCCAAAGTGACACGTGGAGCCATGTCGCCTGGCACGTGCAGTGTCACCCATTCCTCTTCTGGGTTTCTGGTGTATATGTGCACGTGATGATCAGCTGACCTTCATGTATGCGGCAGTGCCAGAAACTGGAAGAGCTGGTCTTCCTTTTTCCAGCAAGAGCATGCATGCCGTCCAGCTGATCGTCATGCATGCATGCATGCCAGTAATCAGAAGTCTAGCTGGCGGGCGTGCATGTGCCCGCTGGAAACCAGAAATGCATTTTCCAGCATGCAAAGTCTGTTTTCAGTTTTTGACTGAAGGAGCGGAGGTCCGTAGTTGTTCTAATTTCGGGGGAAAGGTCGTTCCAGAGGGCTGGGCCCACCACAGAGAAGGCCATTCCCCTGGGCATCGCCCGCTGGCATAGCCTAGTGGACGGCACCCGGAGAAGTCCCTCTCTGTGGGGGCGAATCGGCTGCAGGGATGTGTGGGGCAGAATCCGATCCCGCAGATAGCTAGGTCTCGTGCCATGGAGCGCTTTAAAGATGATGATCAACACCTTGAAGCGCACCCGAAAGACGACAGGCAGCCAATGCAGCTCGTGCAAGAGCGGTGTTACGTGGGCAAACCTCGAGGTTCCCATAATTGCTCGTGCGGCTGCATTCTGGACAAGCTGAAGTCTTCGGGTGCACCTCAAGGGGAGCCCCATGTAGAGAGAATTACAGTAGTCGAGTCGGGAGAGACAGTCACTCAAGCACAGTGATGACGAGTGCTTGAATGACTGTGCGTAAGGCACCCCGGTCCAGTAAGGGGCGCAATTGGCGCATCAGGCATTCCTGATGAAACGCCCCCCTGGCCACGGCTGTCACTTGATCTTCCATGGACAGCCGGGTATCCAGGAGGACGCCCAAGTTGCATGCCCCATCCACAAGGGTAAGATGTTCGTCCCCTATGGCCAGTGATGGAGTAAACTGGTTGTACCGGGATGCCGGAAACCACAGCCACTCGGTCTTGGACGGGTTGAGTCTGAGTTTGTTACTTCCCATCCAGGCTCGCACGGCTTCCAGGCACTGGCACATCACCGCTACGGCATCGTTGGGGTGGTTTGGGGTAGATATACAGCTGCGTATCATCAGCGTAGAGATGGTACTCTACCCCAAAACCATGGATGATCTCGCCCAGCGGCTTCATATATGTGTTAAACAGGAGAGGCGAGAGGACCGACCCCTGAGGCACCCCACAAGTGAGGGGTCTCGAGGCCGACCTCTGCTCTCCTGCCAACACAAATTGCGATCCACCAGAGAGGCAGGAGGAGAACCACCATAAAACGGTGCCCCTCACCCCCAACCCCTCCAGCCGATGCAATAGGATACCATGGTCGATAGGAGGTCTAATAGGACCAGGATGGAGGAACAACACCCATCTCTGGCCCTCCAGAGATCATCCACCAATGCGACCAATGCCGTCTCGGTGCTGTGCCCGGGTCAGAAGCCGGACTGGCGCGGGTCCAGATAATCAACTTCCTCCAGATGACGGGGAAACTGTTGTGCCACCACACTCTCTACAACCTTCGCCAAAAAGTGAAGGTTGGAGACCGGACGGTAATTAACCAACAATGCTGGGTCCAGAGAGAGCTTCTTCAGGAGGGGTCTCACCATCGCCTCTTTAAGGGAGGCAGGCGAGAACCCCTAACTAAGGGAAGCGTTGACCACCTCCTGGAGCCAGTACAAGCCAGGAGGGACACGGGTCCAATAAACATGTGGTGGCTCGCAGTCGCCCATGTAACCTGTCCATATCTTCGGAAGTAACAGAGTCAAACTCTTCCCACAAAACTGTCTCAAGATCTGCCTCGGGGCATCCCACTGGACCACTTTCGATGGACACTAACTCGCTCTGAATCTGAGCAATTTTATCCTGCAGATAAATCCCAAATTCCTCTGCTCTACCCTGTAAAGGGACTTCCCGCACCCTCTGTTGAAGGAGGGAGCGGGTCACCCTAAACAGGGCGGCAGGGCGGTTATCTGCGGATGCGATGAGAGTGGCACAGTGATGTTGTTTAGCCACTCTCAGCGCCACAAGGTAAGTCCGTAAATGGGCTCTCACCTGTGTTCGGTCAGATTCAGACCATGTGGATCTCCATCTCCTCTCTAGGCATCTCTTGTGGCATCTCTTATGGTAAACCAAGGAGCCTGGGTGATTCGTCGCCGCAAGAGAGGCCGCAAGGGCGTGACCCGATCCAAGGCCCCCGTGGCCGCAGTATTCCAAAAAAAAAAAAAAAAAAAAAAAAAAAGATCCAAGGCCCCCGTGGCCGCAGTATTCCATGCGACCACGAGGTCCTCCATCGGGGCGCGGGTCAGGGACACAGGAAGTGGCCCAAGCGCCGTCTGGAACCTGTCAGGGTCCATCAGGCGCCTGTGGCGGAACCATATAGGTGACTCAGGTTCCACCTCCGCGCGGTGGGGTGTAGCGATTGGAAAGTCGAGCCGGAGAAGTGACCATGACAGGGGTGTGATGGCTATGTCCCCTATACCCAGATCACTCTTCCATTGGCCAGAGACAAAGATTAGATCCGGCGTGTGTCCACCCTCGTGCGTGGGGCCCTGAAATACTTGGGTCAGGTCAATGGCCGTCATGGAGGCCATGAACTCCCGAGCTACCTCTGATGATTCGCCAACCGATGGCAGATTGAAGTCCCCCATGACGACCAGTCTGGGGGTCTCAACTGCCATCGCAGCGATCACCTCAAGGAGCTCGGGTAGGGTTGCTGTTACATAGCGGGGAGCCAGGTATACAATCAGCACGCCCAACTGCCTCCCTAGGCCCCACTTCACGCCGAGGGACTCACAACTGGTAGTCTGTGGTACAATGGTCTCTCTCGGCTCAAGACCTTACCTAACAATAACCGCTACCCCTCCACCCCTGCCTAGGGCCCGGGGCTGATGAAAAGCGCGGTAACCTGGCGGGCACATTTCAACAAGGGGGAGTCCTCCTTCGTGGCCCAGCCAGGTCTCCGCAATTCCCACCAGGTCCGACTCCCCCTCCGACACAAGGTCGTGGATGAGGGGGGCTTTGTTGACCACGGACCACGGACATGCTAACTTTTCGGGACTCGGTGCTGAAAAAGTTCACCATCACTGGCATAGGGTCTCCTGCTTCAGCAAGGGGTTGGATTAGAAGATCTTGAAGGTCCCTTCCAGCTCTATTCTAATAATGGACTGCCAATATAGACAACACAAAATGATGTATTGCTAATTGTTGGAATAAGTACGAGAGAAGCACAATCCAAAGCATGGCTAAGAGACCTGTGAATTAGCATAATCTACCATTGAAACTAGTATTAACTAACCACCATTGAATTCTCAGGTGTTCCCCATCCAAATACTAACAGTATCTGATCCTACTTAACTTTTAAGACCAGCCAAAATCAATCAGAAGCTGCCACCTGCTGAATTTCAATAAACTGAAATATTTCAAAAGCATTTGTAGTAACTGCCCGTACCAGAAGGTGATTTTCTTTAGTGCTGCGTGAGTTTTTGAGAGGGAAATGGAAGAGACCGCACCATTTTAGAGAGAAATCTTGGATCCTCTCAGTACTTTAGCTTGAGCCAAACCAGCTGTATCTAGTTCGTCACAGCATTTGCCGATAAAGAATTAGAGAAGAACTATTTCTGTATACTGTTTTAGGGGTTGTCGTATAATCCCTGGTAATCCTGCACGCTTTTTCCATTCGTAAGTATTTTCATAAGAAAATGATAATTTCTGCTCTCTGGTATTTTTGCCTGGAAAAAGTGATTACCGTTCTGGTAGCCGAAGGCTGTTTGCAAATGTCCTTTCTCGCAGAACGGATCATTTGGAGAAAATTCTCATGCAGTTGCTAGAAAACACCCAGGTGGAAGGTGGCGATTGAATTGCAGATTTCAAACAGGAAAGAGGTGAAGGAATTTCTACTTACTCTTCCTTTCAGAGGGCTAACTCAATCGCTTTGGCAAAAGAAAAAAGAAAAGCAATACACTTCACACGGCATTATTCCTGATCTGCATTTGCTCTCTGTACAGTATTTAAAAAGACAGACATATTTATGACGAAAGAGCCATAGCATCCATTGTCCTAAAACATATGAGGAACAGTTGCAGAAACTGGGTATGTCTAGTTCAGTGATGGCTAACCTTTTTTGGCTCGTGTGCCAAAAGCGGGGGGAGCGGAGGGGGGTCATGCATGGGTGTGCCACACCCATAATGCTATGTGCGTGACCCCGCTGCTTTTGGCCTGCTTTTTTCGTCCTCCCCGGGCTCCAGAGGCTTTCTAGGAGCCTGGGGAGGGTGAAAACAGCCTCCCCCCAACCTCTAGAGGCTTCAGGAGCTTCCCTGAAGCCTCCAGAGGGCGAAAAACGGCCTCAAAAGAAGAGCTAAATCAGCTGGCCAGAGCACACATGCACACTAGTGCTGACACGGCAACGCCTCGCGTGCCCTAAGAAATGGTTCCGCGTGCCACCTGTGGCACCCGTGCCATAGGTTCGCTATCACTGGTCTAGTTTAATGAAAAGAAGGACTAGGGGAGATACTGGAACATGATAGCAGTGTTCCAGTATCTCAGAGGTTGCCACAAAGAAGAGGGAGTCAAACTATTCTCCAAAGCACCTGAGGGTAGGACAAGAAGTAATGGGTGGAAAAATAATCAAGGAGAGAAGCAACTTAGAACTGAGGAGAAATTTCCTGACAGTTAGAGCAATTAATCAGTGGAACAGCTTGCCTCCAGAAGTTGTGAATGCTCCAACACTGGAAGTCTTAAAGTTTAAGAAGATGTTGGATAGCCATTTGTCTGAAATGTTATAAGGTTCCTGCCTAGGCAGGAGGTTGGACTAGAAGACCTCCAAAGTCCCTTCCAACTCTGCTATTGTATTGTATTGATGCTGGATTGTGCGGCACTAACCAGTTTATTTTCCCTTCTGTGTTCATTTTCACTTTTTATGCCCCAAACTAGAAACTATCCAGTGCAATAGTTTAACATGACAAATTCATCTTCGCAAGCTTCGCAAAGGTTGCATTATAATTTCAAATAAGTACTCTTTAATGTAATATATGAATGATGTTAAAATGATCCTACATGTGTCCTCATTCATTATGTTTACTAGGAAATTAACAATTATGGTGGGGTGTCAGCCTTCCTAAGTAACCCAGACAAGCCATATGACCAGATAAGCCAATACTATTTTATTGCAAGGTCTGCACAAACAAAAAACCTGAAAGTCTGAAAATACAAATCTCCCACTTCTGCAGCCTAAGAACTTGCAAGTGGAGATCCCTTCTGAGTCTCTTTCTCTACCCATTATGCAACTGTGGGCTACGCCTTCTCTTATCTGACCATTCCTTGGATCAGTGGTCACCAACTGGTGTTCCATGGACCACTGGTGGTCCATGAGAAAATTCTGGTTGTCCGCAGAAAAATTATTTGCATTTTTATTGCACTAAATCAGGACTCCTCAAACTACGGCCCCTGAGCCAGTAGTTGCCCAGTAGTTCTGTGGCTGCAGAGAGTCTCCCCCTTCGGGGTTTTTTTGTGTGGGTTGGAGGGAGTTAGAAATTCTGAATGGCCTCTGCTTCAGACTCCTGGTGCGGGGCTTTGGGTGAAGGCTAGAGGGAAGCGCCGCTGGTGGTGAAGAGCCAGAGGGCCTTGTTTCAGTGGAACTGTGTCATGGCCTGGAACTGGCTGATCATCTCAGTCCGCTGAGCCTGGCTTTCCATTCTCTCAGGTCTTCCCTCTGCTTGGAAAGCCTATGCTTGTAGTCCTCAATGAGATTTAGATTTTAGATTTTTTTAAAATTCAATTTGTATCCCGCCCTTCTCCAGAAGGACCCAGGGCGGCGCACAGGAATTTAAAATAACATACAAAAGTAATACAAAATACACAAATTTAAAAACCTATTAAATAACAAAAACCTGCGCTAAAACCAATTAAACCCCCCCATTTTAAAACTATCTAATACTAGTCACAGCGGAGGCTATGTTAGGCCGGCTTGAAGAAACAGGTGTGTTTTTAAACACTGGCGGAAGAGGCGGAGGTCGGTGATGGTACGTAGTTCAGGGGGTAGGTCGTTCCACAGGGCAGGGTCCGCCACATGAAAGGCCCTTCCCCTGGGTGTCGCCAGTGGGAATTGTCCGGCCGACGGCACCCTGAGGAGGCCCTCTCTGTGGGAGCGTATCGGTCTAAGGGATGTATGGGGCAGGAGACGGTCTCACATATAACTAGGCCCCAAGCCATGGAGCGCTTTAAAGATGGCCGTCTGCTGAGCCTCCTTCTCAGTCAGATCCAATTTGAACTGAGCCAGCTGTTTTGCCAACTCTTTTCTTGTGGTGGCTGCTTAGCTCCAACAAATGCTTGCTAGAGCCCAGGCAAGAAGTGACTGGGAGGGGAGGGGCAAGTAGAAGCCAGCGAGGCACCCCTCGATGTGAGTGACATCGAGTTGGCCATGCCCACCCAGTCACATGACCACCTAATCACGCCCACCCAACCAGTCATTAGGCAGATCATATTAGTGATCCACGGGATTTAAAATTATGAATTTAGTGGCCCCTGAAGTCCAAAAGGTTGGTGACCCCTGTTCTAAAGGGAGGCTGAGATTTCAGTCTAATAAGTTGGTTCATCCCAAACTGTATATCCCAAAAATTGCAAACTACAGGAACCAGAGCACTATTAAGATGACCCTGAGAACACAGATAAACCTCCAAGTGTTCGAACGACCCTCTAAAACAGGGGTCTTCAACCTTTGCAACTTTAAGTCTGAAGGACTTCAGCTCTCAGAATTCCAAACTCATGTGTTAGACGTTTCACAAAGTGAAATGTGGTGGTTGCTTCATTCTCCTCTGTCGGTAAAGATGGAGGCAAAGGTTCCCCTCGCACATATGTGCTAGTTGTTCTCGACTCTAGGGGGCGATGCTCATCTCTGTTTCAAAACCGAAGAGCCAGCACTGTCTGAAGACGTCTCTCTTTAGATCAGGGGTCTCCAACCTTTGCAACTTTAAGTCTGAAGGACTTCAGCTCTCAGAATTCACCAGCCAGCTTTGCTGGCTGGAGAATTCTGGGAGCTGAAGTCCTTCAGACTTAAAGTTGCAAAGGTTGGAGACCCCTGCTCTAAAAAGATGCAGATTACCAGCTGTCTGCAAGGAATATTAATATGTATGAGAAATGAAACATCTTCAAAAGAAAAAAAAAGAAGCTAGTCCAGTTGCCTCCTGGAAAAAAGCATCTTTTGGGCACTTTGCTTCATGTGTTTCTATGCAAATAAAGTCCATTGTTAGAGTCTCGCTAAGTGGAATTAACTGCTTCAACCCACATACCTTAAAGTCATTTTTTGAATTACATCATCTGATATTTTAGATGGTCTTATGATTTCACAGACTAATAGATTTCACTCCTAAGTGTATCCCGTTTGACCAAAAACACTTTGTGCAAGTTGAGTTGATTCACACATCATACTAAGATATGGTTTGATGCAACCATCCTTCACTGCCCAAGCCATAGTGGTCTGATTCACTAAAAAAAATAAGCTTTCAATCAAGGTTTATAAAATTATATCATTTCACAAAGCAATCTAGCATGATATTTCCAGATAACCTAAAAAAAAAAAAAACCTATCAACTCCTGGATTTTGAGGACATTATTCCTTTAAGAAATGTAATATCTAACACTTCTCAAAGTTTATTAGGAACTTTTAAAATTTCAAAACAGCTACCATTGTTAATGTAGAACAGCCAAGTTTTTATTTATTTTGTTCCAATCTGATTAAAATAAAAAGAGAAATTAAAGTACTTTTTGAAAAAAAATACTTGGCAATATAACTTTTAAAAATAACAGAAAACATTAAATTGAGATTAAATGAAGTGGATAACTATAAAGATTAATTACTCAGATAAACTGGTTTCCTATTGGTTTAATAATATCGACTCATCAATGTTCTCTATATATGCAGTCAAACAGAAATGGTATTAAGCGATGGTATGCAAGCAGTAAAGAAAATTGATTAATTAAATGTTCCATATTGAGAAAATTGATTAAAGATTTTGATACTAATAGCTATATTTTCTGTAGATGGAGGCAGGACAAAAAACCCCATCGATTTAAATTTTATTTAGGCTGAGATGACAATATTTTGGTCTATTGCTACAGATTATATGCTTATAGTTTGAACAGTGAGAAAAAAAATACTATTAGTAATAATAAGTATTGGAGGTCATGGGCAGGATTCAGGACTGTTGGCTGAGCAACTAAGGTGAACAGCTGCAGAATTACTGGAAGAAAAAGTGTTTACCTGTTGCAAAAATGCAATAAGTGAAAACAAATAGGTAATGATCTGCTATTATAGATCAAGTCCAACAAGAAGGGGAAATTTGAAATGAATGCACCATTTCTGGAAGGAACAACATTTCGAATCAGAAATACGATAAATATTTTTTGTTAACATTCTGGGCACAGGGGGGTTTCTGCCAGTTTGGCAAGGATCGGGTGAACTGGTAGTCGTGGCGATGGGAGCCTCTGCCCACCCACCTGGACACTTTTGCGCATGCGCAGAACAGAGTGGAATCTGGCGGGCACTACTGCCAGTTCACTCATGTGTGCACTTCATGTGCTTGAGGTGTACTTTGCACACGCGCGCAGTGCAATTAAAATTGTTCTGCGCATGCACAGAATTGTAAAACAAGATAACGCTGCTGAGAGCGCCCTCCAGGGAACTGGTTTGGGGGTGTGGCAGGCCTGAGTCACTGCCAGTTCCAGTGACCTAGGCTGCCAAACCACTGCTGGTTTGGCCGAACCGGTCCAAACCGGTAGGAACCCACCACTGCCGCAGAAGCATTCCGTGTGGGCGTATGAGTGAACCGGTACTTAAAAAATGGAAACCCACCACTGGTTCTTGGCAATGAATAGAGGCAAGGCCTCAGTGACTTTTAACAGCTCTTTGTTTACTGCTTGTGAGGTGACTGAACTCCCTGGCTGACACAGCTCCTTTTATAGGAAACTGCTCAGCTGAACAACCAATCAGAAGAGAGTATTTTCCCACTCCAGCAGAGGACCAGAATGAGAACTTCAACTGACAACTATATCCTATATACAATACATAGCAATGTTCTTCCATTCAATCATTCCAGTTGTCAGAGACTTCCTGGACAAGTCTCACAGGTGCTTTCCCCCTGCCCTCGGCCACCTCCCCCACCCCAAAAAGGGCAACTGGACTATTTTGTTTTATTTGAGGAGGAAGGGGAGAAAAAAAAACATTTCTCTTCTCATCCTTTTCTTGCAAGGTTTTTCAAAAGAAGTTTGTCATTTCCCCTTTCCTAGGGCTGAGAGAAAATGACTGGCCTAAGGTGGAACAATTTTCTGGCTTATAGTCTAGCACCTTATCCGCCACACAAATTGGCTCTGTGATATTAAAAATGGAAGCAAGCTTGAAGCAATTATCTTGTAACAAAGACAAATGAACTTCTTTTGGCAAATGCTTATCGAGTACGTTTATCTAATGTTTGAGGTTTTCACTAGAAGGGGAAGCAACATGCTTATTTTGATAACCCTGCCTTCTACATTATAACCCATCTCCTGGTGGCACCATTCACAAGCAGATAGGGAGGAGTAAATTAAATCCTGTTGTTGTTTTTTAAAGAGAATATTGGTAGCCCAATATTGGTAGCCCAGATAATGTCATCTAGTTTGTTGATGAAATGTCTGAAAGAAAACAAACAGGCTGTCGGTGTCCCAAGTAATGCACCCACAAAAAGCAGATCTTTGAGGCAGGCAAATTCCTCAAAGAACAATTTGACCGCCATCTTCCTGCGCGAGGAAGATGGCGGTCTAGCTCAGAGCTCTGCTGGGCCATGGAGCTCGTTAGCCGCTTTTGGTAGTGCCCCAGCCCTCTAGTTACTATTTTGAGGGCTGGGATCGGAGAGGGACCCACCTGGACACAGGGTGAGGTCTTCGCTGAGGCGGCTGGGTGGACGGCGGCGGCGGCGGTGGCGGCAACGACGGCGGCGGCGGTGTGAGCGTCGGGCCGGAAGTCGGCTTCCCCGGCGTCCCGGCGTCCTGGGATGGCGTTTCCTGACGCTCCCCTGGCGTCCTTGGGATGGTGTTTCCCTGGTGCTCCCTTGGTGTTCCCCTGACGTCCCTGGCATTCCCCGGCGTCCCTGGGATGGCGCTGGAAGTCGGCTGTGCGCCTGGAGGTTGGTGAGCCCGGAGGGACGGAAGAACAAACCCAGGTGCGGGGGCGGCGGTGAGAGAGCCGCCGTGAAGATCAGCGGCTTGAGGGCGGAGATGGCTGTGAGAGAGCCTGGAAAAAGCCCTGATGTCGGAGAGCCAGAGGGCCTGGAGGGCCTGGAGGGCCAGGAGGATGGGCTTAGGTGCGGAGGCGGCGGTGAGAGGGCCGCCATGAAGACCAGCGGAGACCAGTGGCACGTCAGAGGTGGAGATGGCTGTGAGAGAGCCAAAACGGAGGTTGGTGCCCTGGGGATGGTTGCTCAATTGAAAGCAACCACTAAGATCTTCCGACCATGGACATCTTTCTAAGATCTCTTTAACCCTCCCAAGGGAAAGAAGACTCTGAACGCTTTAGCTGAACTGAACTCCTACCGATGCACTTTAACCTATTAATGGAACTGATATTTTAACATCTATTTATCATTTTTAACATCATCTATCATCATCTAAATGCGGCTAACGATGCACTTTTAAAACCTTCATGACCCATGCTTTTATGCTTTTATGCTTTTATGTATTTGAACTGCTCTACATTACATTCATTTATAATTATTTATGTATTTATTTAATTATCTATTTATGTCATGTATGATAGGCTAGACTTGTTACGACTGCGGGAGTCCCCGCTCTCGCAGGTTTGGCCCTCCGTTCTAACGAGGGCCCACCTTGATGAAGGATTCATTAATCTGGAGAGGTGGAAAAAGCGTAGGCTTAGGGGTTTTTTAATTTTTAAATTAATGACTATTTTAGGGGGTACCAGGGAGGAGGGAGGGTGTAGTCAGGTTGAGGCAGGTGAGGGAAGAGAGGGCCAGGCCAGCGGGCGATGGAGGGTAGCGGAAGGTTCCGTTAGGAGGGGGGAGATTCAAGTCGTTCCGACAGAGGGCATTTCCATCCAGAAGGTCGTGGGGAGAGGCAGGTCCGAGGGGAGACAAGTGTCATCCTCCCGGTTGGGGACACGAGGCCGTTGGCTACAGACGGTCAAGTGCCTCAACCCCTGCAGGCTAGGTGGCCAGGGTGTACAGAGCCAGGGCCTGCGGCTGATGTTCTGCAACGCCAGGTCCGTTGCCAACAAAGCCCCCCTCATTCACGACCTCGTGTCGGAGGGGGAGCCGGACCTGGTGGGAATTGCAGAGACCTGGTTGGGCCACGAGGGTGGACTCCCCCTCGTTGAAATGTGCCCGCCAGGTTACCACGCTTTTCATCAGCCTCGGGCCCTGGGTAGGGGTGGTGGGGTAGCGGTCATTGTAAAGGAAGGTCTTGAGCCGAGAGAGACCATTGTGCCACAGACTACCGGTTGTGAGTCCCTTTGTGTGAAGTGGGGCCTAGGGAGGCAGTTGGGCTTGCTGGTTGTATACCTGGCTCCCCGCTATGTAGCAGCAGCCCTGCCCGAGCTCCTCGAGGTGATCGCTACGGTGGCAGTGGAGACCCCCAGACTTTTAGTCATGGGGGACTTTAATCTGCCATCGTTGGGCGAATCATCCGAGGTAGCTCGGGAGTTCATGGCTTCCATGACGGCCATGGACCTGACCCAACTAATTCAAGGCCCCACTCACGAGGGTGGACATACACCGGATCTCATCTTTGTCTCAGGCCAATGGACGAGTGATCTGGGTATAGGGGACATAGTCATCACACCCTTGTCATGGACAGACCACTCACTTCTCCGGCTCGACTTTCCGACCGCTGCTCCCCTCCGCGGGGAGGCGGGACCTGAATTACCAATCTGGTTCCGCCCCAGGCGCCTGATGGACCCGGATGGGTTCCAAACGGCGCTTGGGCCAGTTCCTGTACCCCTGACCCGCGCCCCGATGGAGGACCTCGTGGCCGCATGGAATAGTGCGACCACGGGAGCCTTGGATCGGGTCGCGCCCTTGCGGCCTCTCTTGCGGCGGCGGAACACCCTGGCTCCTTGGTTTACCGAGGAGCTGGGGGTGATGAAACGCCGCAAGAGATGCCTAGAGAGTAGATGGAGGTCTTCTCGTTCTGAATCTGACCGGACACAGGTAAGAGCCCATTTACGGACTTACATTGTGGCGCTGAGAGTAGCCAAACGTCATCATTGCGCTACTCTCATAGCATCCGCAGAAAACCGCCCTGCCGCCCTGTTTAGGGTGACCCGCTCCCTCCTTCAACAGAGGGTGCGGGAAGCCCCGCTACAGGGTAGAGCAGAGGAATTTGTGACTTTTCTGCAGGAGAAAATCGCTCAGATACAGAACGAGTTAGCCCCCATTCATGGCCCAGTGGGATGCCACGAGAGAGATCTTGTTTGGGAGGAGTTTGACTCCGTTACTTCCGAGGATATGGACAGGTTACGTGGGCGACTGCGAGCCACCACATGTTTATTGGACCCGTGTCCCTCCTGGCTTGTACTGGCATCCTGGGAGGTGACACGAGGCTGGCTCCAGGAGGTGGTCAACGCTTCCTTGAGTGAGGGTGCCTTGCCTGCTTCCCTTAAAGAAGCGATGGTGAGGCCCCTCCTTAAGAAGCCCTCCTTGGATCCAGCTTCTTTGAACAACTACCGTCCCGTCTCCAACCTTCCCTTTTTGGCGAAGGTTGTCGAGAGTGTGGTGGCACAACAGTTTCCCCGTCACCTGGAGGAAGTAGACTATCTAGATCCGCGCCAGTCCGGCTTCCGGCCCGGGCATAGCACCGAGACGGCATTGGTCGCGTTGGTTGATGATCTCTGGAGGGCCAGAGATGGGGGTTGTTCCTCCATCCTGGTCCTATTAGACCTCTCGGCGGCTTTCGATACCATCGACCATGGTATCCTATTGCATCGGCTGGGGGGGTTGGGGGTGGGAGGCACCGTTTTACGGTGGTTCTCTTCCTACCTCTCTGGCCGATCGCAATTTGTGTTGACAGGGGGGCAGAGGTCGACCGCGAGACCCCTCACATGTGGGGTGCCTCAGGGGTCGGTCCTCTCGCCCCTCCTGTTCAACACATACATGAAGCCGCTGGGTGAGATCATCCGTGGTTTTGGGGTAGAATACCATCTGTACGCTGATGACACCCAGCTTTACATTTCTACCCCAAACCACCCCAACGATGCCGTAGCGGTGATGTGCCAGTGCCTGGAAGCTGTACGGATCTGGATGGGAAGTAACGGACTCAAGCTCAACCCGACCAAGACCGAGTGGCTGTGGTTTCCGGCTGCCCGATTCAACCAGCTTACTCCATCGCTGGCCATAGGGGGCGAAAATCTTGCCCCTGTGGATGGGGCGCGCAATTTGGGTGTCCTCCTGGATGCCCGGCTGTCCATGGAAGATCAGGTGACAGCCGTGGCCAGGAGGGCGTTTTACCAGGTTCGCCTGGTTCGCCAATTGCGCCCCCTATTGGATCGGGACGCCCTTCGCACAGTCACTCATGCTCTCGTGACATCCCGACTGGACTATTGCAACTCTCTCTACATGGGGCTGCCCCTGAGGTGCACCCGGAGGCTTCAGCTAGTCCAGAATGCAGCCGCGCGAGCAATTATGGGGACCGCAAGGTCTACCCATGTAACACCGCTCCTGCGCGAGCTGCACTGGCTGCCTGTCGTCTTCCGGGTGCGCTTCAAGGTGCTAGTCATCATCTTCAAAGCGCTCCATGGCTCGGGACCTAGCTATCTGCAGGATCGGATCCTGCCTCATACGTCCTCACGGCCGATTCGCTCCCACAGAGAGGGGCTTCTCCGGGTGCCGTCCACTAGACTGTGTCAGCGGGCGACACCCAGGGGAAGGGCGCTCTCTGTGGTGGGCCCGGCCCTCTGGAACGACCTTCCCCCCGACATTAGGACAACTACGGACCTCCGCTCCTTCCGTCTTAAATTGAAAACTTACTTTTTCCGTCTGGCCGGCCTGGGATAGCCTCCTTGCCTTGGGATTTTATAGAATAGGTTTTAGTTTAATTGGGATTTTAGCACAGGGTTTATTTAATTGGTTTTTAAATTTTGTTGTTTATTTATTGTTGTTGTTATTTATTGCTTTTATGCTACCTGTGCACCGCCCCGAGTCCCCGTGGGGAGAGGGGGCGGTATAGAAATAATAAATTATTATTATTATTATTATTATTATTATTATTATTATTATTATTATTATTATTATTATTATTATTATTATTATTATTATTATTATTAATTTATTGGATACATCGTATTGGCACCACCGAGGAAAGCCGGCTCTGAAAGTTCCCGTGGCTTTCACCTAAGTAAAAAGTAAACGTTTCCCCTTTCCGCCAAGTCACTGGTCACGTTGTCCAATCAAGGTGCTGACTGGTTGCTTGGTTACTTCGCTCCTCCTCTGACAGCCAGTTATGAGAATGTCCTTGGTTCCCACAAGAAAACTTTATTGTTTTGGCTACAAAACCCCATCTAGCTATTTCCCACCTCCCTCTGTTGTGTGAAACTTTGAAGATGGCCTCAGCCAGGTTCATTTCAGGGTTGACACAAGCTCAAAGAGCACTAAGGACCCCGTGGTTGTTGTTGTTTTTTAATGCAAGATTTTTAATCTGTTAGATGACTGACCATTTGATATCCTGATTCCTAGGACTCTACCATGTATTTTCTCGTTAGATGCAATTCTCCCAACATTTTCTCAAATTGCAAGAAATTCAGAAATCCTGTCTGTGCCCATTTAACATGCTTAACTGAACCACATCATCAACTAAGAATGTGTACTTTTTCTGAAAGCATATGGCACTTAATAGAAGGTGCAAGAGAAGCACCTGAAGAAAGAGAAGTGGAGTGCATTGAAAACTGGATTAAGATATAAGCAAATATTAAATAGTGGGTTGCAGGTAGTCCTGAATATAAAACAGGTTGCTTAGTGACCATTTGAAGTTACAATGGAACTGAAAAAAGTGACTTATTACCATTTTTCACACTCATGACCATTGCAACACCCCCATGATCATGTGATTTACATTGGGGTGCTTGACAACTAATTCACATTTATGGCGGTTGCAGTGTGGTCGCCTTTTGCAACCTTCTGACAAGCAAAGTCAATGGGGAAACCAGATTCACTTAACAACCATGCTACTGATTTAACAACTGCAGTGATTCACTTAGCAAATATGTCAAGAAGATTCATAAATGGGGCAAAATTCACTTAACAAATGTCTCACTTAGCAACATATATTTTTGGCTCAATCATGGTCATAAGTCTAGGAGTACCTTTAATTCAAAGCTATTGATTTTCCTGATTGCCACCAAAATTTATCTCCACCATTCTAACTAGGTAGTAAGAATTAGAATTTAGGTTGTGGTTGGTTAATTATTTGATCTTCTTCATAAAATATAGTGGCGCTGTGAATAATTGGCTAGAATTAATGCCACCATATTGTAGAGAGGGCTTGAGGCCGGGCAGCTGGTGTTTTTTTAGGCACTCACTCAGTTATGAGTAATAACTGAGATAAAGTAGCTAGCTCTCTGGTGCCATGTTCCGTCTGAATACATCAAACCAGCAGTATATTTGTATGCAGGGAATAGTAGCTGCCAGCAGCAGATAGACAGGCAAGCTCTTAATTTTCTATTGGGCTGTTATCATTTTCTTTGATACCCTGGATCTTCCCCGCTTTTGTATTTGGTTAATTGCATTCTACATTGTTGATTTTGTAAGCCACTGAGAATATGACAGCGGAAGAGCAAATTATCACTTAAATGCGCACTGTGCAGTAACTTTCCAGAAACTGGGCACAATATGGGCAATTACAACCAGACGGGAAGCATGACTAGATGAGTTAATTCTACTTTATTATAAGTCTACGTTATCAGAACGCTGCAAATATGAAAGCAAAAACCTCCCGCTATCGTGTTTAACCATCTAATCAATTAGGGTAGGTCAGACGTGTCAAACTCAAGGCTGGATGCAGTCCACGAGGTGCTTAGATCTGACCCATGGGACCACCCTGGAAACAGCAAAGGATGTATTTTATTTATTTATTTATTGAATTTATACGCCGCCCTTCTCCAAATGGACCCAGGGCTGTCATCCCACAGTGCTTCTGCCAGTAAAACAGAGCTCAGGAGGGCCGTGGACAGCCCTCCTGAGCTTTGTTTTCACTGGCAGAGGGTTGCAGGAAGCTGTTGCAGTCAAAAATGGAGCTTGGGAGCCCGTTTTCGCTGGCAAAGTGATTGGGCCACCACAGACACCCCCCAACATAAGTGACATCAATCTGGTCATGCCCACACTGGCCACGCACACACTGTCCGTCCGTCCCCAAAGTCAAACACAACCCTGATGTGGCCCTCAATGAAATCAAATTTGACACCCCTGGTGTAGGTCCTTCCTAAGTTTTCTTTTTCTCTGACCATTAAGCCCTCAGGAATTCCTCCTTTCCTTTCCTCATTGTTTCCTAGGTAGCATCTCGTTTCTTTGTTCCCCCAAAGCCATCCATACCAGTGGTGGGTTTCTGCAGGCTCGCACCTACTCGCGAGAGCCGGTTGGTGAAATTTAGAGAACCGGTGAGAGGGGGTTCCACCGGCGTACCTGGAAGTAAATCTGGCCCACCGCTGCCAGTGACCCAACGGGAAGGAAAGGAAAGGAAAGGAAGGAAGATAATAATAATAATAATAATAATAATAATAATAATAATAATAATAATAATAATAATAATAATAATAATAATAATAATAATAATAATAATAATAATAATAATAATTTATAACCCGCTCTCTCTCCCCGAAGGGACTCGAGGCGGGGCACAGGGAATTAAAAATACAATTAAAAACCACAAACAAAGTACAATGTTAAAACGAATTAAACTAACCCTGCGCTAAAATCCCATATAAAACTAAAACTAAACCCTAAAAACCCCTAAAAACAATTTAATTACCCTAGGCCGGCCAAGCAGAAGAAGTATGAACGGAAGAAAGGAAAGAAAGAAAGAAAGAAAGAAAGAAAGAAAGAAAGAAAGAAAGAAAGAAAGAAAGAAAGAAAGAAAGAAAGAAAGAATTTATCATCACAATTGAGTCCAAAATTTTGGTTGCTAAGCAAGAGCGTTGTTAAATGAGTTTCACCACATTTTAAAAGGTGGCCACTCCCTGTCACATGACTGCCAAGCCACGCCCACAAAATAGACCATACCTACAGAGTAGGTTCTAAAAAATTTGAAACCCACCACTGATCCATACCTTCCACTACAGGATGTGAAACAGGGATTTCTGTGGGTTTTTATTTTATTTTATTGGCGAGTACCGTATTTTTGGGAGTATGAGACACACCTTTTTGCCTCAAAAAAAAAAAAGAGGCTGAAAATCTGGGTGCGTCTTATACACTGAACACAGCATTTTTGCCTCCTGAAACCCCCCCCCCCTCACCAAAATGGCCGTGCATAGTCTTTAGGAGGTTTTCAGATAGCTCCAGGGGACTGGGGAGTGTGGAAATGAATGAAAAACAGGCCATTGTTTTGCTCAATTTTGCCTTCCCCCAGCCTCCAGGAACATTTTATAAGCCTCCTAAAGCAGGGGTCCCCAACCTTTGCAACTTTAAGTCTGAAGGACTTCAGCTCCCAGAATTCTCCAGCCAGCTTTGCTGGCTGGAGAATTCTGGGAACTGAAGTCCTTCAGACTTAAAGTTGCAAAGGTTGGGGACCCCTGTCCTAAAGGCTATCATGCCCTTTTTTAAGAAAAAAACAGGTCTGTTTTCGCAAAAAAATGGGCCGCTTTTTGCTCGTTTTGGGGGGTGGCACCTCCAGGAGCACTCTACAAGCCTCCTAAAGGCTATTCATGCCTTTAAAAAAAAACCAGGCCCATTTTCACGAAAAACAGACCATTTTTTGGGATAGGCCTTTTAAGTTGGTGGGGTTTTTTTCCCCTACATTTTCCTTTTACCATTCTTATTAGTAGCAACTGGATAAGTCATGTGTCCTGCGGTATTATGTGCTCCGTTGTGGTGGTGGGGAGGTAATCCCCCAAATTACTGCTGATTAAGGGTGAATTCTGAGATAAACTGTTGTTGATTGAATAACTACTTTTTGCTGAGTTGAGCAAAGACTGTCGGAGGATTATAATGCACTCAGGGAGTACAGAGTGAACTCAGTTTACTGAGGGAAAAAAACAGAAGCCTGATCAGCCAGTTTGGCATGGCAATTTAAGGAAACTTCCTTAACATATTCCCTCTAAATCGAAGGTTCGTACTTGAGAGATAAAAGTGTGTCTCCCCATGGCTTTGAGCTGCAAAAGTGCTGATGAACAGGAGCCCGTAATTATATTCTGAAAGCCTTTTGTTTATCTTCCTACCCCAATTAACCTGACATGCATTTCCAGCAAATGGAAGTTCATTGCAATCCTTCAAGAAAGTAGCCAAGATTGGAGTGGTACATGTTGACATTTCAGCTACTTGAGAAACGATGAGGGTTTATCAGTTCCAAGAAAGAAACTCTGCAACAGAAATTGACAGTGAAAGTACCTTTCTCCAACGAAAAGGTGTTAGGTCCCACACAACTGGGCAAGATCAAGGAAGCAATTACAGTATATGTTTTTCATTCAGTAAGGTATCTTTGATATTACTCTATGGGTAAAAAAAGAAAAAAACAGGGACACGGTGGCTCAGTGGCTAAGACACTGATCTGTCGATCAGAAAGGTCGGCAGTTCAGCCGTTCGATTCCCTAACGCTGCGTGACAGAGTGAACTCCCATTACTTGTCCCAGCTTCTGCCAACTTAGCAGTTTGAAAGCAGTTTGCACAGTCACTCATGCTCTCGTGACATCCCGACTGGACTACTGCAATGCTCTCTACATGGGGCTCCCCTTGAGGTGCACCCGAAGACTTCAGCTTGTCCAGAATGCAGCCGCGCGGGCAGTTATGGGAACTTCTAGGTTTTCCCATGTAACACCACTCCTGCGCGAGCTGCATTGGCTGCCTGTCGTCTTTCGGGTGCGCTTCAAGGTGTTGGTTATCATCTTCAAAGCGCTCCATGGCACGGGACCTAGCTATCTGCGGGATCGCATCCTGCCCCATACATCCCTGCGGCCGATTCGCTCCCACAGAGAGGGACTTCTCTGAGTGCCGTCCACTAGGTTATGCCAGCGGGCGACGCCCAGGGGAAGGGCCTTCTCTGTGGCGGGCCCGACCCTCTGGAACGACCTACCCCCCAAAATCAGAACAACCACGGACCTCCGCTCCTTCCGTCAAAAATTAAAAACAGACTTCTTCTGCTTGGCTGGCCTAGGGTAATTAAACTGTTTTTAGGGGTTTTTAGGGCTTAGTTTTAGTTTTTATATGGGATTTTAGCGCAGGGTGAGTTTAATTCGTTTTAACTTGTATTCTGTATTCTGTTTGTGGTTTTTATTAGTATTTTAATTCCCTGTGCCCTGCCTCGAGTCCCTTCGGGGAGAGAGAGCGGGTTATAAATTAAAAATTATGATGATGATGATGATGATGATGATGTAAAAATGCAAGTAAAAAAATAGGGACCATCTTTGGTGGGAAGGGAACAGTGCTCCATGTGCCTTTGGTGTTTAGTCATGCTGGCCACATCACCATGGAGGCGTCTTCGGGCAGCGCTGGCTCTTCGGCTTTGTAACGGAGATGAGCACCGCCCCCTAGAGTCAGGAACGGCTAGCACATATGTGCAAGGGGAACCTTTACCTTTTACCTTTATGGGTAAAAAGAGAATCTTGGAAAATGCAAGAGGAACGTTCAATGCCCACTTATAGTGAGTTCATTAAGGTGGAATGGCTTTCAATGCTCTGAAAGGGTTCTTCCCCCATTTCTTTCCATCTGGGCTGAGCTGCTCTTTACGGGAGAAGCTGCCAATAGATTTACCTTTTTATCTTTGGATTTTTACATCTGTTTTCCCCCCTTCTGTTACTTTGTCAGCCTCTTCATAATCTCTCACGCAGAGAAGCCAAATAGATGAAAACTGCGACCAGAAGCAAAAGGCATGGAAGGCATTCGGAAGACTTTTTTTCTTTTTTTCTGAATGAACTGAGAAATGGTTTGAGGCTCTGGTATTTTAGGCTCTGGCAAACAAAACAGTTTCTGAGTGTTTAGGGTGTCACTGCAGGACAAGAAATGGGATGGTGGATTCTTTATGAGAAAAAGAAATCACAGTAATTGGTGATGCACAGCTATGCAGAACTGGAATAAAATCCCTGCCAGCCAGACGCTTCGGCTTGTGAAGTGCGCTCACTGCCAAGAGCAAGGAGCAAGAACACAACAAAATACAGTACTTATAGAATTCACTGACAAGTATCCTTCCTGCTAATAAACGTGGCAGTGAATATTATATGAAATAACTTTAGCTGCTGCCTCGCCATGTACTGTGAAAATGCCGGGAAAGAGCTCAAATCCTGCATGCAAAGAGAGTCTTGTTATTTATCCTTATAGTCCATGGAGGAGAAGAAAAAGGACGAAGAATAGTGAATGCAAGGGAAATGCTATACAGGTATTGATAGCTCTATTTGTGAGGGTCAAGAGATGAGCCTCAGTGTTTCTGAACCATGGCACATTTACAATGAGCAAACCTCAACTCCCAGAATTCCCTAGACCTCATGCTGAGGATAACAAATACCCAGGAATTGGGCATGGCTAGTCTAGAGGAAAGAAGGACTAGGGGTGACATAATAGTGTTAGATTCGAAGAAGGAGTCCGACTCAGGCTTAGTCATAACTGGTTTCTTTATTAAACTATATACAAGGCAAAGTGCATAAGAACGAAGGCAAGGCTTTTCCCGCCTGACAGTGATTTATATAGAGCTGTCAGGCGGGAAAGCCTCAACGAGGCGGTAAGGCAAATTCCGGCCAGTCGCGTCTTATCCAATCAGACGCGACCGCCTTGCAACAATTGTATCAACGGTAAAGCTGAATCCGGCCAGCCGCGTCTCAGCCAATCAGACGCGACTGGCTTCTCTCGCAGGAATGCGGTAATCAAAGTTCACCAGACTTACTGGCACGGTCGTAAGTCCGAGGATTCAACAAATAGCAGCATTCCAGTGTTTGAGGGGCTGCCACAAAGAAGAGGGGGTCAGCTTATTTTCCAAGGCACCAGAAGGTAAGACCAAGAAACAATGGATGGAAACTAATCAAGGAGAGAAGCAACCTGGAAATAAGAAGAAACTTAACAGTGAGGACAATTAACCAGTGGAACAGCTTGCCTTCAGAAGTTGAAGATAGGATAGGATAGGATAGGATAGGATAGGATAGGATAGGATAGGATTCTTTATTGGCCAAGAGTGATTGGACACACAAGGAATCTGTCTTTGGTGCATATGCTCTCAGTGTACATAAAGAAAAGTAAAATACAATCCATTCATCAAGAAACATAAGATAAAACACTTAGAGATAGTCATAGGTTACTAATAGAGTCCGTCTCGACGGAGATTGGTGCGGTTTATAAATCGAATTAAATAAATAAATAATACTAGGAAACAAATAAAACAATGTAAATTTTAAAGATACAAGCAACATGGTTATAGTCATAAGTGGAAAGAGAAAGGTACTAGGAAGGAAGAGAAGAAGAATAGTAATATAGTCTTAGTAGATAATTTGACAGTGTTGTGGGGAGTGGTTGTTCAGCAGAATGATGGCATTCAGGAAAAAAAACTGTCCTTGTGTCTAGTTGTTCTGGTGTGCAGTGCCCTATAATGTCGTTTTGACGGTAGACATTGAAACAATTTATGTCCAGAATGCAAGGGGTCAGTAGATATTTTCACAGCTCCCTTTTTGACTTCTACAATATACAGGTCCTCAATGGAAGGCAGGTTGGTAGTAATTGTTTATTTCTGCAGTTGTACAGGTGCTTCATCACTGGAGGTTTTTAAGAAAAGACTGGACAGCCACCTGTCTGAAATGGTACATGACCCTCCTGCTTGAGAAGTGGGTTGGATTAGAAGATCTCCAAGCTCCTTTCCAGCTCTATTCTGATTGATTGATTGAACTCTGGCAGTTGTAATTTACACATCTTAAAGTAGCCAAGGTTGAGAAGCCCTGACCTAATAACAGAATAACAGAGTTGGAAGGAACCTTGGAGGTCTTCTAGCCCAACTCCTGCTCAAGCAGGAAATCCTACAACATGTCAGACAACTGGTTGTCCAATATCTTCTTTAAAATCTTCACTGTTGGAGCACCGACAAAGTCATGAGGCAAGCTGTTCCCCTGATTCTAACTTTCAGGAAATTTCTCCTTAGTTCTACAACATAGACAATGAAATGCTAGTATAAGTTTGATTATTCTTCATAAGGACTGTTAGGAAACATGATTACCTCCTAACCTGATTTGGGACCAGGGATGGGCTTTAAACTGAATGCCTTTTGGGAGATGTTTGTGTGTGGGAATGTGTGTGGAAATGAAAAACTTGAAGTAAGGACCCACAAGAAAGAGAGAGTGTTGCTAAAATTGGGCTTCTTCATTTACTTGATGAAAAACCACTCTGCCTCATGGCTTTTGTTGTCTCGTGGACTAATGCTCAGAGTATGGAAAACAAATGAGAAGAATTTGAACGGTTTGAATAGAAAAACAAATTTGAACGGTTTGAATAGAAAAACAAATTTCATTCAAAATGGTCACTTGATAGAGCAATGGTCACCAACTGGTGGTCCGTGGATCACCGGTGGTCTGTGAGAAAATTTCGGTGGTCCGCAGAAAAATTACTTGCATTTTTGACATTGCACTAAATCAGGGATCCTCAAACTATTTTATTTATTTATTTATTTATTTGATTTATATTCCGCTCCTATCTCCATCGAGATGGACTCAGGGCGGTGCACAGGAAATTAAAAATCACCAGCAAAAATAATAGATACAGTGGCAATATTTAAAATGAATTAAATTAAATAACCTGTGCTAAAAATTCCCATTAATAAATTCTAGAATCCCTTTACAAATTTGCTAAAATTAAATCGCATCTGAGCTCTAAGCTCTAGGCTAGACCGGCTTGGTGGAAAAGGTATAAACTATGCCCCTGGGATGGATACGTGCAATGAACACTTGTGTTGCTGCAGAGAGTTTTCCCCTTTTTGTGGGGGTCGTGGGTGGGGGGAGAAATTCTGACTTTGGGTCTGTTTCAGCCTCCTGGTGCTGGGCTTTGGGCAAAGGCTGGAGGAAGGAGCCAGAGGGCCTCGTTCCAGTGGGACTGCATCATGGCCTGGAACTGGCTGACTATCTCAACTTGCTGATCCTCCAGGCACCGGTACCTAGCCTTGCACTTCTGCAGCCTTTCATTGCTTGGAAAGCCTATGATTGTAGTCCTCAGTGATGTGCTTCTATTGAGCCCCCTTCTCGGTTAGATCCAATTTGAACTGAGCTGTTTTGCCAACTCTTTCTTATGGTGGTTTCTTAGCTCCAACAACTGCTGTTGGAGCCCTAAGGCGCCTGGGTAGGCAGGCAAGGAGTGGCTGGCAGGGGAGGGGCAAGTAGAGGCCAGCTTGGTACCCCTTGACATGAGTGACATCGCCCACCCAGTCACATGACCACCTAGCCACACCCACTTGGTCATTAGGCAGATCATATTAGTGGTCTGTGGGATTTAAAATTATGGATTTAGTGGTCCCTGAGATGCGAAAGGTTGGGGACCTGTGATAGAGCATTGCCCGCAACTACTATAAAGCAACTCTTTTATTTAAAGCAACAAATCAATTGAAATTGAGAAGGAGAGACTCTTAAATATCCCTGATCAGACATCCATGCAAGAGACCTTGGCAGTACTACAAAGAACATCTGGATTAAAATAATCCTGGAGGAACAAATCAATCCAATGCTGTGGTACATGTGAGGTGTTGTTGACTGCCAGACCAAGGAGAAGAGGCGGATAATGCTCTCCAAAAGCAAACTGGAGATCTTTCAAAAAGGCCTGGAGGCATAGTGATGGAAAGTTTTAATTATCCCAACATCTGTTGAGAGACAAACTCTGCCAAGCACGATCCTATCATGAAATTCCTGACTTGTCTTTCTGACAGCTTTTTCCTTCCGAGGATGGAGAAAGTCACAGGAGAATTGGTTACTCTTGACTTCATACTAATCAATTAGACAGACATAAGTGAGGAAGTAGAACTAGCAGGAACACTTGGGGAAAAGTGACCATCTATTGCTAGGCTTCTTGATGTTGGAGAAAATGAAAGCAGTCAAAGTTTATTCCGGATTCAAAAAAGCAGATTTTAATAACCTTGGGACCATTGGTAAATAGAATCCCATTATATTTATTTATTTATTTATTTATTGGACTTCTAGATTGCCCCCTCTCCCCAAAGGGACTCGGGGCAGTGTACAGGTACAAATTAAAACCATACAATCAACATACATATATCTAAAATCGGATTAAATAAACCCCTGTACAAATTTATAAAAATTAAAACTTAACCTTAAAACCAAATCACAAAATTTAAAAATACAAACTGAGGTGGGAAAGCTGGAATTAGGCCAGGCCGGCTAGATGAAACAAGTGGGTTTTGAGTTTCTGGCGGAAGGAGCAGAGATCCGTGGTCGTTCTAATGTCAGGGGGAAGGTCATTCCAGAGGGTCGGGCCCGCCACAGAGAAGGCCCTTCCCCTGGGCGTCGCCCGCTGGCACAGCCTAGTGGACAGCACACGGAGAAGTCCCTCTCTGTGTGAGCGAATCGGCCGAAGGGATGTGTGGGGCAGGGTACGATCCCGCAAATAACTAGGTCCTGTGCCATGGAGCGCTTTGAAGGTGATAAAGTTTATTCCGGATTCAAAAAAGCAGATTTTAATAACCTTGGGACCATTGGTAAATAGAATCCCATTATAGAAGAAGCTAACGGAGAAAGAAGCTTAAGAAAGCAGGGAATTCTTCGAGAGCAAAAGCATTTTGTCGAACTACTGTGCAAGAATTTACACAAATGCCAATCAGGTCAAAAAAATGAGGAAAGCAGAAGAATTCAATGTGGCTAATAGGAAAGGTAGGGATGCGGTGGCTCAGTGGCTAAGACACTGAGCTTGTCAATCAGAAAGGTTGTCAGTTTGGAGGTTCGAACCCCCAGCGCTGTGTAACGGAGTGAGCTCCTGTTACTTATCCCAGCTTCTAGCAGTTTGAAAGCATGTAAAAATGCAAGTAGAAAAACAGGGACCACACCTTTAGTGGGAAGGTAACAGTGTTCCGAGCGCCTTCAGTGCTTAGTCATGCCGGCCACATAATCACAGAGACGTCTTCGGACAGCGCTGACTCTTCAGCTTTGAAATGGAGATGAGCACCGCCCCCTAGAGTCGGGAACAACTAGCACATATGTGCAAGGGGAACTTTTATCTTTATAGGAAAGGGAAAGAAAAACAAAGAGAAAGAGGTGGCCACAAATGAAGAATATTAACTCAGAAACCGTAAAGGGTATCAGAAAAGTAAAAACTAAGAATGAGCTGTGGGTTGTATGAGAATCTCCTTAAGTATGTTCACAATCAAAGGAAAAGAAAAGAATAAGCATGCTAGTTGTTCAGGGAAGACGGCAAAATGTAGATAACAAAGAAAAAATAGAGCTGTGCAGCTTCTATTTTGGTTCCGTCTTCGTTAACGTCAACAAAACACCCTTCTGTTCAGTGTGGGCACTGTGATGAACAGGATGAAAAAGGCAGGGATAATGCTTGAGACTTTCTGAATGCTTCTTTAATCCTTTGTGTTTAAAATTCCAGGACCAGATCAATTCTATCCTAGGTAGGAGAAGGAACGTTTGATGGAATACTTTTCAAAAAATTTTGAGAACTGCTAGCAGGAATGATGGGAGAATCGAATCAAATAGAATCAAATCAAATAGAATGGAATAGAATGGAATAGAATGGAATAGAATGGAATAGAATGGAATAGAATGGAATAGAATGGAAGGAAGGAAGGAATGTAGTGCAGTGCAGTGCAGTGCAGTGGGGTGGGGTAGGGTAGGGTAGAGTAGAGTAGAGTAGAGTAGAGTAGAGTAGAGTAGAGTAGAGTAGGATGGATGGGAAGGGAAGGGAAGGGAAGGAGTGGAGTGGAGTGGAGTAGGATGGAAGGGAAGAGAAGGGAAAAGAGAAGAGAAGAGAAATTCTTTATTGCATCATTTGCATCTTTTTAGAGCGTTGTTAAACTTAGAGGTTTGCAAATAACCAGATGTCTGCCAGGAATATAAGTCTTTCTATTCCCCACCATCCAGTCAGAGCTGAAGAAGCTTCTTGGATGAGAAGTGAAATGTCTTCTAAGAAAAAAACAAGAACGTCAAGTTGACTCTTGACAAAAGCACCTTTGGGATGACCATGACCTAAATGACTGAGAATCTCTATAGACCTAAGGAGGGTCTACTCATGAATCGTATTTACCAGTGGTGAAATTCAATTTTTTTAACTACTGGTTCTGTGAGCATGGCTTAGTGGGCATGGTGTGACTTGATGGGCGTGGCTTGGTAGGCATGGCAGGGGAAGGATACTGCAAAATCTCCATTCCCACCCCCACTCTGGGGCTAGCCAGAGGTGGCATTTGCTGGTTCTCCAAACTACTCAACATTTCCACTACCAGTTCTCCAGAACCTGTCAGAACCTGCTGGATTTCACCCCTGGCATTTACATATTGGTCATATTCTCAGGATGAATATATTCAATAGCATCACTTTTTAAAAGGGAAAGGAGAAGGTGCCCAGATAAAAGGGAACTGGTCAGTTTGACATTGACACCCAAGATGATTTTAGAGCACATCAAAAAGAGATTACTCTGTAAGCTCTTTGAAAGCTTGGATTTGTAAGAACGGAATCTTACCTGACTAAATTTATTGCCTTTTTGATGTGTTACTTCCTTAAGAGATTGTGAAAACACTTCTGACAAAATATACATCTTGATTTCAGCAATGTTTTTAGTAACGTACAGTATCTCATAGCATGCAGATTAGCAAAGCAATTTACAGATATAGGATGAAAAAACCGACTTGATGATGAAGACATTAGAAATGCAGTTAATTGCAAATTTAACATAAGCAGGCGATTAATAAGGGAGGACCTGGACATACTTCTGGGGCAGGCTGTTTCGTAAATTGGTGGCTGCCATACCGAAGAATCTCACAATAACTGTCCTCTGGATATACATTTGTCAATTTCCTGGAAGTGGAGGCAGGCTGTGGTGAAATGAAAGATGACCAAAAGCCATTGTATAAGATGAAAATGCACAATGATAAAACTGGCATTTTTATCATTAACGTTGTTTAAAAAGGTGGAAGACCCAGCACCTAAACGTAGCTGAAGACTGTGCTTTGTTAAATTGTAAAAGGTAAAGGTTCCCCTCACACCTCTGTGCTAGTTTCTCCCAACTCTAGGGGGCGGTGCTCATAATCATTCCAAAGTCGAAGAGTCAGCACTGTCCAAAGACAGATAACAGATTAACAGAGTTGAAAGGGACCTTGCAGGTCATCTAGTCCAACTCCATGCCCAAGCAGGAGACCCTACATCTGCCTCTACCTAGGATTGAACTCACAACCTCCTGATTGGGAGGCAGGAGCTCCGCTTCTAGGCCACAGCAGCAGATGATTCTCTATGGTCATATGGGCAGCATGACTAAATGTCAAAGGCGAATGGAATGGTGTTACCTTCCCACCAAAGGTGGTTCCTATTTTTCTACTTGCATTTTTACATGCTTTCGAACTGCTAGGTTGGCAGAAGCTGGGACAAGTAATGGGAGCTCATTCCATTAGGCGGCGCTAGGGATTTGAACCGCCAAACTGCCAACCTTTCTAATCAACAAGCTCAGCGTCTTAGCCACTGAGGCACCCCTGTTTGTTAAAGTGAGCTATATCTAACTTCATAGTGAACTTAGCAGCCCAATTCATAGATGACCACTCCTCTTCTTTCTTCATTGCTAGCTGGAAAAGTATTTTGTTGTGTTGCGTTTTCTCTAGAAAAGAGAAATAACCAATTTCTTAGAATGAAAGGGAAATGTGATGTGAGGGATCTAAATGGGTTTAGGTCTTGGTATATTTTGTTTCCTTGCATTTCTTCTCTGTTTTGGAGCATGCGAGACCATCTCCTGCCCCATACATCCCTCCGACCGATCCGCTCCCATAGAGAGGGCCTTCTCCGGGTGCCGTCGGCCGGGCAATGCCGGTTGGCGACACCCAGGGGAAGGGCCTTCTCTGTGGCGGGCCCAACCCTCTGGAACAACCTGCCCCCTGAACTCCGCACTACCACGGACCTCCGTCTTTTCCGCCGGCGTCTTAAAACGCATTTATTCCAACAAGCTGGCCTAGCATAACCACCCGATATGGACTTTTATTAGCTATAAATTTTAATTAGAGGATTTTAAAATGTTTTTAGCACGGGGTAACTTAAGTTTAATTGGGTTTTAATAATGGTCTATTTATGTATGTTTTGATTTTTAATTTTCCTGTGCGCCGCCCTGGGTCCTTTTGTAGGAGAAGGGCGGGGTATAAATTTAATAAAATAAAAATAATCTACAAGAGATGAATAACACGGTCTTCCCAACTTATTTCATAGAAATTATTTCCTCTCTTTGCTCTGCATTTGCTACAGTAACTGTTGAAGCAGCTACCCATATAGGCTCTGTTTATGGAGGAGAAGCACCACACCCAGCTGAGCATGACATAGAATAATCCAGACAAAGTTCAGTTCTTTCTTTGCTTGCACTCAGTAGACAGAATCTTGCCAGAGTAAAGCTCTACTACTTTTACTGTAAATATATACCTGGGAAATTCTAGGGAAATTCTTTACGCTCTCCCTCTGTTTTCTGTCCATTTCTGAGCTGGGCTGCCAGATTGCCCTTATGGAATGTGTACCCTCCTTCCTGGGAAACTGCCTCTTCATTGTATTCCATCAAACTATCTGCCTCTCTGTAGGCATCATCCCATACAAAAAAACAACAACACCCAGTCCTGCTGCATTTTTATCTCCCCTTAGAAAATCTTACGACCATCATTTTGAAAACCATAGCAGTTTGGTCTTTTTAACAACAGTACCTGGGGATGACATCAATGGATTCCATGCTCCTCGATGTAGACTATTTTCCACACAACATAGAATAGAATAGAATAGAATAGAATAGAATATAATAGAATAGAATAGAATAGCAGAGTTGGAAGGGACATTGGAGGTCTTCTAGACCCCCTGCCTAGGCAGAAAACCCTACACCACTTCAGACAAATGGCTATCCAACATCTTCTTAAAGACTTCCAGTGTGGGGCATTCACAACTTCTGGAGGCAAGTTGTTCCACTGATTAATTGTTCTAACTGTCAGGAAATTTCTCCTCAGTTCTAAGTTGCTTCTCTCCTTGATTAGTTTCCACCCATTGCTTCTTGTTCTGCCCTCAGGTGCTTTGGAGAATAGTTTGACTCCCTCTTCTTTGTGGCAACCCCTGAGATATTGGAAGACTGCTATCATGTCTCCCTAGTCCTTCTTTTCATTAAACTAGGAATACCTAGTTCCTGCAACCGTTCTTCATATGTTTTAGTCTCCAGTTCCCTAATCATCTTGGTTGCTCTTCTCTGCACTCTTTCCAGAGTCTCCACGTCTTTTCTACATCGTTCATTAAACTAGGAATACCTAGTTCCTGCAACCGTTCTTCATATGTTTTAGTCTCCAATAATTATCTTTGTTGCTCTTCTCTTCACTCTTTCTAGCATTTCCGCATCTTTTTTTCATCATGGTGACAAAAACTGGATGCAGTATTCCAAGTATGGCCTTACCAAGGCCTTATAAAGTGGTAGTAACACTTCACGTGATCTTGATTCTATCCCTCTGTTTATGCAGCCTAGAACTGTGTTGGCTTTTTTGGCAGCTGCTGCACATGGCTGGCTCATATTTAAATGGTTGTCCACTAGGATTCTTAGGATTGAGCAAGGTGCCACATTCAAGGGGGGGAGGGAGCTCTGTACAGACAATTTCAATTAATGCCCTTTTCAGGTAGCTTGAAAACCATTCATAATCTATCAATGTACTCTTTCATACTCCTTAATAAAACAACTTCACCCTAGTTCATAGATTGTAGCCCTACCCTGCAACACAGTATAGCAGTACAGTTCTAATCCTTCCTTTTAAGTTGTATCTTTAATAGGGATAGTAAAGCAATTTGTGGGTCTATGGAATTACATATCCTTATCGCAGCACGGTTGTCCAAATTTTGGAAAGAGTGCTTTATTTCAATAAAGATGTCACTTCAGTACATTATCAAAGCAATGTCTGAAATAGACACCCCTCTACTTGTACAGAAAGGGGATGTGGTGGCTCAGTGGCTAAGACGCTGCACTTGTTGAGTAGAAAGGTCGGCAGTTCGGTAGTTCGAATCCCTAGTGCTGCGTAACGGAGTGAGCTCCTGTTACTTGTCCCAGCTTCTGCCAACCTAGCACGTAAATTTGAAAGCACGTAAAAATGCAAGTAGAAAAATAGGAACCACCTTTGGTGGGAAGGTAACAGCATTCTGTGCACCTTCGGCATTTAGTCATCTAAAGCAGGGGTCTCCAACCTTTGCAACTTTAAGTCTGAAGGACTTCAGCTCCCAGAATTCTCCAGCCAGCAAAGCTGGCTGGAGAAGTCTGGGAGCTGAAGTCCTTCAGACTTAAAGTTGCAAAGGTTGGAGACCCCTGATCTAAAGAGAGACGTCTTCAGACAGTGCTGGCTCTTCGATTTCGAAACAGAGATGAGCATCGCCCCCTAGAGTCGAGAACAACTAGCACATATGTGCGAGGGGAACCTTTGCCTTCATCTTTACCGACAGAGGAGAATGAAGCAACCACCACATTTCACTTTGTGAAACGTCTAACACATGAGTTGTGAATGGCACATCTCAACACTTTTAGTAGACCTAGAATTTGTTTCCTCCTTTAGATGACCATCTTTTCAAGGCAATTCGTGGAATATAACTTGGCATATTGATCAGTTCTCCTGAAAAGGTCATCAGTTATTGCTAAAGGTTATCAGTTATTGCTAAATCAGTTATTGCCACAGAGAAGGGCCTTCTCTGTGGCGGGCCCAGCCCTCTGGAACGACCTCCCCCCCGACATTAGAACAACTACGGACCTCCGCTCCTTCCGTCGAAAACTGAAAACACACTTTTTCTGTCTGGCCGGCCTTGGTTAGTCTCTACCTCTGGGGTGTTTAGGGAATTTAGTTTTAATGGGGTTTTTAGCGCAGGGACGATCAATTTAATCTGCTTTTATTTATTGTATTTATTGTTTGTATATATTTTTATATGTTTTAATTTCCCTGTGCACCGCTCCGAGTCCCCTTGGGGAGAGGACGCGGTATACAAAATTAAATATTATTATTATTATAAAGTAAGGTTTTAACAATACACCAATGACGCCTGTTTTGTCACTCTTTATCATCTAATCATAAATTAGTTGTTGATGCCCTTGAAAGTTCCCTGACTTTAATCATAAAAGTGAATACAAATACGTTTTGCTTTTGGATGCAAAATTATTCAGTTGTAGCTTCTTGAATAACTCCATAACCTGGAATGCACCCAAATATGAAAAATACAGTCTTTTGGGGAAATGGCATTTGCATAAAAATGTGCCTAGTAAGACATCCATAGAGGATACGTGATAAACTAGATGTCTCCAAAGGAGCAGGGATGACATTGCATTGTGATCAGCCAGACGGTGTTTTCTGGATAGCAAAGTCTCTTTGGAAAAAGGAGAGATCACGAGATTGCCCATATGTACACTGGACAGCTGCTTCTCATATGTAGACAGCAGGAACAGAGGTTTTTGTGGTTGATTTGTGAGTTGAGCTGTTGGCAGTCGAGGGATTCCATCTGACCTCAAAGTCATAACGTAGCCTTTATGGAGATGAGGTTCACCTTGTCTCACTTCTTAATCATTTTTTATCATTGCTTTTTAACTGCTTTTTAGCCATTAAGAACCTTTGTAACAGCAAGATTTTAGAGCACTAGGTGAATCCTCTTTAACTCTTATTAAAAGGAGACCTAAATACAGGGTCCCTTTGGTCAGCAAGATGAGGAGCGTACAAATTTAATAAATATATACATGCATAAAAAGGAGGCAGTGGCTCAGTAGCTAAGATACTGAGCTTGTCAATCAAAAAGGTCGGCAGTTCGGCAGTTTGAATCCCTAACGCTGCATAACGGCGTGAACTCCCTTTATTTGTCCCAGCTTCTGCCAACTTAGCAGTTTGAAAATGTGTAAAAATGCAAGTAGAAACTTAGGAACCACCTTTGGTGGGAAGGTAACAGTGTTCCGTGTGCCTTTGGCATTTAGTCATGCCAGCCACATGACTACAGAGACGTCTTCGGATAGTGCTGGTTCTTTGCCTTTGAAACAGAGATGAGCACCACCCCCTAGAGTCGGGAAAGACTACCACGCATGTGCAAGGGGAACCTTTAACTTTACCTATACATGCATACCTATTTAAAGACTTGTTTTTTTAAATAATTAGCGAAAAGCTAGCAAGAACATTGATTTTGGAAAGTTACAGAAAGGTTAACGATCCAGATGGAGTTGAAGTAAAAATTTGAAATTAATTATAAGTATCCTTCCCATGAGAAAACCATTTATACGCCATAATAGGAATAAACTTTGAAGGTTGGACACTAGAGAGAACCATTGGGAACAAAAAATTACAATTAAGGAGAGGAATAGTTACATTTGATTTACTAATACAGACTGGAGCAAAATATTTTTACATTGAATTTACTGAATTCTGTTTTTGAACAATGGACCCAGAAGATATTATTTAAAATGTATACCGTCGTAGATAGACTATGGAAAAAAGGAACATCTTTTACTGGATGAGACTGAAACGGATTTGAAAGGGGAACAAAAAATGACAGGCTACAAGAATAATGAAAAAAAAATGCTACACTAGAGATGTAGCTGAGATCAGCTGACCTCATAATAATAAAAATGATATACAAATAGCAAACCAAATGAGCGATATGGTTAAATCTCCTATATTTACAAAACAAAAATTTGTAATATGTTCTGAGAGGGGACAAAGGGACAAAGAAAAAATATTAAAAGAAATAAAATTCAAGGACAGTATTTGAAGGATCTAAAGATCAAGATTATTAAAAGTAAAAGGCAAGAATATAAAATTGCTTTATTTGATTAAGGTTGATAAATGTTAAAATAGATATGTTGTTATCTCTGGTAACCTTGAATGGACTAGTATTGTATATACTAGTTACAAAGATATTCCTTTTTGTCTTGATTTCATCAAAGGTCTTCAAATATTTTTACTTAGGTGACATAAAATTAACAAATAATGCAGAGGATCCAATGCTGTAATGTTTATTCCCCAAAGTGTAGTGATTGGATATCATTTGGTACCCCTTGAACTATAATCAGACCTGTCATTCAGGCTCCGTCAGCCTTTCCAGGCACACCAGATAGAAAACCAAACAGATGAGCTAATTCTATGTTATTGTAAGGCTATTCTCCAAAGCGCCTGAAGGCAGGGCAAAAAGCAATGGGTGGAAACTAATCAAGGAGAGAAGCAACTTAGAACTGAGAAGAAATTTCCTGACAGTGAGAACAATCAATCAATGGAACAACTTGCCTCCAGAAATTGTGAATGCTCCAACACTGGAAGTTTTTAAGAAGATGTTGGATAATCATTTGTCTGAAGTGGTGTAGGGTTTCCTGCCTAAGCAAGGGGTTGGACTAGAAGACCTCCAAGGCCCCTTCCAACTCTGTTATTCTATTCTATTCTATTCTAGTCTAGTCTAGTCTAGTCTAGTCTAGTGTATTCCATTCCATTCCATTCCATTATTCTATTCTATTCTATTCTATTCTATTCTATTCTATTCTATGTTAACAGAATATTGGAAGTCTGAAATTACAAATCTTCCACCATCTACTCTGTAGCCTGAAAACCTGTGTGTGTGTGTGTGTGTGTCCCTTCTGAGATTTTTTTTCTCCATCCATATGTTCATACACTGTATATTGCTAGTCCAAGTATGGAATGGGATATTCTTTACTGACCAAGTGTGATTGGACACACAAGGAATTTGTCTCCAGTGCACAAGCGCTCCCTGTACGTACAAACAACCCGGCCATAAGTCATAGATCATAAATCATAAGATACAATCGTAAATCTTAAAATGCGAACAAAAAAGTTATAAATCATAAAATACCAACAGCAGGAGGTAGTAGAGAAGACGAGAAAGATGAGAAAGATGAAAAGATGAAAAAAGGAAAATAGCAGTACAGCCCTAATACAGGGGTAAATATATTTAGGCATAAAACAGGGCTGTGGGAGTTAGGTGACACAGAGTGCAAAGTGATGGCATATGGGTGGGTGGGTGGGACTATATTTGTGTCTGGTTGCCCTATAACAGGTTGCCCTATAATTGCCCTATAACAGGTTGCCCTATAACAGGGGTCTGCAAAGTCGGGTCTTTTAAGACTGGCGGACTTCAACTCCCAGAATTCCCCAGCCAGCATAGCTGGCTGGGGAATTCTGGGAGTTGAAGTCCACCAGTCTTAAAAGAGCCGACTTTGCGGACCCCTGCCCTATAACAACATCCTAGGGGGAGAAGTTGAAATGATTTATGTGCAGGATGAGAGGGGTCTGTAGATATTTTTTTCAGTCCTCTTTCTGGTTCGTGGAGTATATATGTCCTCAATGGAGCAGGCTGGTTGCAATTGTTTTTTTTTTTTTTTGCCCTATGCTAAATAAATAAATATTTCCCCACCCATTATGCAGCTGTGGGCTACGGCGTCTGTTATCT
Source organism: Rhabdophis nuchalis (assembly GCA_039707465.1). Lineage (NCBI taxonomy): Eukaryota > Metazoa > Chordata > Lepidosauria > Squamata > Natricidae > Rhabdophis > Rhabdophis nuchalis. The sequence continues at coordinate 233,917,567 of CM077644.1, read as the reverse complement.
GACTACTTCCTAGGCAGCAACTCTTCCTCCCCTTTCCCACAGTTGTTGCCACATACCATTAGAGTTTCCTGCCTTCCACCACCCCCACCACCCTTTGGCTCCTGTTTGCGATAGATGGGAAGATAAATACAAATAGAAAGTAACATTTGCCTCAACCCCACTTAGTGCCTTAATGCTCGCAATGTTTGAGGGGATGCGTTTCGGGAGAGCTGAGCATCACCTTGGAGACCGAGTTACGGATTTTCTATGAAGCAGCCTGATTCAATTTGGTGTTTAGTTTTCCTTTCAAATGGTCTTTTGTTCCCCTTCAAACGGAGGTGAAGGGGCATTGACCAGCGTCTCTTCTGTTAACATGGACTTCCTTGCCTTCTTTGGAACAGCAATTTGCGCACAGCGAAGTTGCTCCAATCTTGTCAGCTCTGATGAGACAAGGACATAAGTTGCAGACATTGTCACTGCGTATCAGACAGATCCATCACTTGCAGTCTTGGCCTGTCAGGGTCTCAGTAGGTTTTTCTAATGACTTAGTAAAAGCCCGTGAAAATAAATTCATTGGGTGCAAAGTTGTCGGATGACTCTCAGAATCCCAGATTCATTCATTCATCCTCTCTCTCTCTCTCTCTCTCTCTCTCTCTCTCTCTCTCTCTCTCTCTCTCTCTCTCTCTCTCTCTCTCTCTCTCTCCCTCCCCTCCCTCCCTCTCTCTTTCGCTCTCGCTCTCTCCCTTTCTCTCTCTCTCTCCCTGTCCCCCCTCTCCTTCCTCTCCCTTTCTCTCTCTCTCTCTCCCTGTCCCCCGCTCTCTCTTCTCTCTCTTTCTATCTCTCTTCCACCCTCTGTTTCTCTCTCTCTCTCCCTGTCCCCCCTCTCTTTCTCTCTCTTTCTCTCTTTCTCTCTCTTTCTCTCTTTCTATCTCTCTCTCTCCCTGTCGCCCCTCTCTCCACTCTCTCTTTCTATTTCTCTTCCCCCCTCTGTTTCTCTCTCCCTCTCCCCTCCCTTCCCTCCCTCTCTCTCTTTCGCTCTCTCCCTTTCTCTCTCTCTCCTTCTCCCCCTCTCTTTCTCTCTCTTTCTCTCTCTCTCTCTCTCCCTGTCGCCCCTCTCTCCACTCTCTCTTTCTATCTCTCTTCCCCCCTCTGTTTCTCTCTCTCTCCCCCCTCCCCTCCCTCCCTCTCTCTCTTTCGCTCTCTCTCTCTCCCTCTCCCCCTCTCTCTCACCTCTCTCAATCTCTCTTCCCCCTCTGTTTCTCTCTTTCTCTCTCTCTCTCCCTGTTCTCCTCTCTTTCTCTTTCTCTCCCCTCTCTCTCCCTGTCCCTTTCTCTCTCCCCCTCTCTCTTTCTCTCTCTTCCCCCTGTTTCTTTCTTTCTCTACCTGCCCCCCCTCTCTTTCTATCTTTCTATCCCTTTCTCTCTTTCTCTCTCTGTCTATCTCTTTCTCTCTCTGTATATGTGTATTTGTGTTTGTGCTTGTTTTTGTTAAATCAATATTTATATAATTGCTTGTTAGGAATGGAAATAATATATTCACCACTCTCTAGCAACAGAAATGTTGGGTTCAATTGCGGTAGTAGGCGAGAACCACCTGAATTAAAAGGGCAAGATAAAAATCTGGTCATCATCATGCCAATGCTGCTATCTGCCTACTTGCATCAAACATTGGAGTTCCAATGAGTAGAGGATAGCAAGCAGCTAGAGTCCTCACGTTACAACAATTGAGTTAGCAACTGGTTGAAGTTACAAAAGCACTGAATAAAGTGACACACTTAATAACCATCATAGAAGCCCTATGGTCATTTGATAAAAATTCAGACATGCATGTATTTATGACATTTGCAACATTGTGAAGTCATATGACCTCCATTTCAGACCTCTGAAAACGAAGTCAATGGGGGAGATGCCAGATTCACTTAATGTTGTGACTCACTTAACAACTGCAGTGCTTCACTTAACAACTGTGGCAAAAACCATCATAAAACTGCAACCCAGTGTTTGGGGCAAGTATGCTGATTGCAGCAGTGACATGATGATGATTAGATTTGTATCCTGGCGTTTAAATCCTCATTTAACCACCATTTTGTTTAGCAATGGAAATTCTGGTCCCAATTATGGTCATACATAAGGGGGGGGGGATTTGTTGGCTGGAGAATTCTGGGAGCTGAGGTCCTTCAGACTTAAAGGTGCAAAGGTTGGAGACCCCTGCTCCAAAACACCAGAGGGCAAGACAAGAAACAATGATTGGAAACTAATCAAGGAGAGAAGCAAACCTGGAACTAAGGAGAAACTTCCTAACTGATGGACTGGCTGCTAAAGCAAGGTCATGGCACACACTTGAAAGTAAATCAGGAAGACTGTAATAGGGGGGTCTGTCTGTCTGTCTCACAAGAACAAAGAATGCTTATCAACAGGAAATATGCATGGGTAAAGCTTGTAGCAATTATGGGTAGTTGGAAAGTTGATAAAAGGTTACAAGAATTAGACAACTTGCAGACCTCAGCTAAAAGTTAGGAATAGAGATGGCCAGCAACAAATGAAATGTCTATTAGATAACTCCTGGGCATTCATTAGCCAAGGCTTAGGAATAGAGACAGCTAGAAACCAGTAGAACAAATTGTAGAATTAGTGCTAAAATGTTTATTAGAGGATATCTTATTGTTTCACCTTGTCCCACCTTCTTCTTTGGGTGAAAATGTATAAAGCTTTCTTAATCCTTTGTTCTTGGTTCTTGGCCTTTTGACCAGGAACCCTTTCCCTTGGAGTATAAAAAGCAATCAGAAAACCTGCACCTCGTCTCTGGCGTCCATCATTGGCTTTGGCACCAGGCTCAGACCCGAATTGGGAACAACATAACAATGATAACAACTATTGCAATGAATTGTCTTCAGATATTGTCGGTGCTCCACCACTGGAGACTTTTAAGAAGAAACTGGACAGCCACTTGTCTCAAATTGTATGGGGTCTCCTGTTTGAGCAGGGGGTTGGACTAGGCAGATGTAGGGTCTCCTGATTGGGCAGGGAGTTGGACTAGATGATCTGCAAGGTCCCTTCCAACTCTGTTAATCTGTTAAAACCTCCAAGGTCCCTTCCAGCCCTATTCTGATTAATTGATTATCTGTAATATGCACAATGACATCCTTTTCTGTGGGTTGTCCATCATGGTTTGCTGTGGTTTGCCAATGGTCGGCGTTTTGTCAAGATTAACCCTAGAGGTAATTTTGTACCTCTGCTGTTTTCTGCTTTGATACAGGTGAGTTCTTGGCACAATAATTATAATGCGCAAATCTATTAGGAGTGGAGCAGAATAAATGCTAGTAATAAATACAATAAAACAATACTGAGTTACTGAGAATGGAAGGAATTCCCCTGAGCCCTCATATACAGCCAGTCTCGCCTTGTTGTTTTGTTTTGTTTTGTTAAAAAAAACTGAGAAGTAAGTCAAATTGAATTAAATGGTAAACTGAACAAGAACTAACGGGCAATTCTGTCTCAATGTGTTTAATGCTTGGAGAGATGGAAGAAAACATGCAAGGCCACAGAAGCAACCGAGAGGAAACTTATGTTTTTAATTCTCTTTTTTGCCAGGGATAGTTGCATTTCCTGAAAATATGATGCTTTTAAAATGTACAAAAGGACATAAGGAAAAAGGATGCTGGAGACCCAAACTGTTCCTCATTACCCAGATGCCTTTTATGCTTTATGATATGAAACAAACCATTTTGAGAATTGCTGTAAGGAAACCAAATAAGTGAAGTAAATCTGCAAAATATACATTCCCCAATAAATCTGGAAGAAAAAAAAACCCATTTTAATGTGCCCATGATGTAAATATGTTTTATTTCATAATTACAAAGAGATTTTCTTCTGAAACCTTTCTACATCTAGATCTTTAATGTTCAGCACACTCATAATCACGCACAAAATAAAGTATGCAATCTAGTTCCCAAGTTGAACCGAGACACCCAGTTTAAATAAAGTATTGTTTCTATAAGAAATTAAGAATTGTAGTCCAAAAGAGGCCCAGTTCAGATGTTATTTCAACAGGTTGCAAGTGAGTTCTTAGCACAATGATTATAATGCCCACACAATGCATGCATATTTCACATTGTTCATTCTCTCAGTTTGGTTTTAACTAAAAGAATATGAAAACAATAATAATTCCAGAAGGACTATGCACACAGTTCTGCCATAATCTAATACTGCTCCAGCGTGAATAGAAGGGTAAGATTTATTTTTTCAACTCCCAAGGTAGGAAACAACAGTGGCGAACTAATCAAGGAAACAAAAAACTTAGAACTAGGGGGAAATTTCCTGACAATTAGAACAATTAATCAGTGGAATGACTAGCCTCCAGAAGTTGTGAATGCTCCAACATTGGAAATTTTTAAGAAGATGTTGGATAACCATTTGTCTGGAATGGTATAGGGCAGTGATGGTGACGCTTTTTGACACTGAGTGCCCAAAGTACTGGAAACCCAAAAATCAGCTGGCTGGTACACATGTGCGCATGCATGCACCAGCCAGCTAGTCTTAGCGCATGCATGCCTACTGGAAACCCAAGCACCAGGTGACCGGCGCATGCATGCCCATTTTCTGAGCCATTTTCAAGCCATTTTTCAGAATGTTTTCAGGCTCTTTTTTGGACATTTTTCAGGACATTTTCAGAACGTTTTTTGATGCTCCAGAGCCCATGAAGACCAGCTGGCGATGTGCGTACCGGAAACCAGAAGACCAGCTGGCAATGGCATGTGTGCCCATAGAGAGGGCTCTATGTGCCACCTCTGGCACCCGTGCCATAGGTTCACCATCACGGGTGTAGAGTTTCCTGCCTGAGCAGGGGGCTGAACAAGAAGACCTCCAAGGTCCCTTCCAACTCTTTTCTTCTGCTATTCTGTTATTGCCACCACACCTGGCCAACAGTCTTGCTTAAGGGAGGATCAGAATCTATGTTCCTAATCCAGTACCTACAGCAGTACCCCATACTGGATCTTCTTATGACTACACAGGCAGTGTTCCCATCTTTTCTTTAACTTTTCACTTTCTGCCCTTCCACCCGTGTCCTCATTTTCTGTCATTTTTTTCCTGAATTAAATCTCCCTTCACCTAACTCTCTTTCTGTTCTCCACAGCTACTGATTTTTCTTTGCTTGTTTTGTTTCCTATTTTATTATTGATCCTTCATTAGTATTTAGACAATTCATGAAAGTTCTGCAATATTGCAAGAGCCAAATTGCAAACTGGGAGGCAAACAGAAAACACAGACAATTCTAAAATAATGGAAATACTAGAGACTTAAAAAGAAATTCTTATTTGATTGAAACAATGATTGTCTCTAACTCAATGTCTAAGGACAAGAGCTTCCCGTAACATCGTTCTCAATTAAGAATTGTTGATAGCTAAATGGCCTTGAAGAAATGGAGACTCTTAAGAAGATTCTTTCCTACTTAATGCAATCTATCAACAATCCATCTATAAAATTCCTGAACTCAGGATTCTTTCGCTCTAAATCTTCTTTAAATCTCTATTACTATTTTTTTTTGTAACTGAAGTTGGGGGGTGCATTAGAAGTCATTTATAATTCTGAGCTGAGTTTTCAATGTGCACTTTAGATTATTATTAGCTTCAAGTACTTCTCTCTTTTCCCCCCCCAATTTTGTCTTCTAAAACATCCTTAGGCTTAAAAGTCTTTCAGATCTGGTTAATGAAGTTTGATGTTCATATATTTGGTTAATGAATTTTGATGTTCCAGTAGACAGTTCTGGGACTCAGGGAGGTTTCAGACGGTCCATTTATTTCCAAACTAATCAGGTGGTTTATTCTGCTTGAAAGGACTGAATGGATGCCTTATTGTAAGGTCAAAAGACAAGAAGCTCCAACCCAAGTGCTTAGGTCGTGGGTCATATTTCCTTTGAGCCCCAATAGCAACTAAGCAGATATGGAAAGGATTGAATTATAGTACATAGTGATAACATCATATGAGAGGGCTTGACTCTTGGGAACTTACCATTACGTTCATTATCTTAGCTAGGTTGGGTTGGAGTCATATCATAAACATCCTTCATGTTCTTAAAAAATAATAGTACTAATAGAAACAATAGTATAAGGAAAGAAAAAAAATGTTTTAAACAAATACATTAAAAAAATAGAAGAGTGCTTCAGTTCAGCTTATTTTCCGGCAATTACAATACAATACAATAGCAGAGTTGGAAGGGACCTTGGAGATCTTCTAGTCCAACCCCCTGCTAGGCATGAAACCTTGTACCATTTCAGACAAATGGCTATCCAACATCTTCTTAAAGACTTGCAGGGTTGGGGCATTCACAACTTCTGGAGGCAAGCTGTTCCACTGATTAATTGTTCTCACTGTCAGGAAATTTCTCCTCAGTTTTAAGTTGCTTCTCTCCTTGATTAGTTTCCACCCGTTGCTTCTTGTTCTGCCCGCAGGTGCTTTGGAGAATAGTTTGACTCCCTCTTCTTTGTGGCAACCCCTGAGATATTGGAAGACTGCTATCATGTCTCCCCTAGTCCTTCTTTTCATTAAACTAGACATACCCAGTTCTGCAACCGTTCCTCATATATTTTAGTCTCCAGTCCCCTAATCCTCTTTGTTGCTCTTCTCTGCACTCTTTCTAGAGTCTCCACATCTTTTCTACATCGTGGTGACCAAAACTGGATCCAGTATTCCAAGTGTGGCCTTACCAAGGCCTTATAAAGTGGCATTAACCCTTCACGTGATCTTGATTCTATCCCTCTGTTTATGCAGCCTAGAACTGTGTTTTTTGCAGCCTTGTTTATTTATCTATTTATTTTTATTTATTTATTTATTTGATTTGTCAGTTGTTTACAAGATAATAGGTATAAAAATAAACATGAGTATGAATGAAATGGGTATGAATAAATGGTGACCAGTGGCGTAGCGTGGGTTGTCAGCACCCGGGGCAAGGCAAGTAATTTGCGCCCCCTACTGCTGCTGCTGCCGCCTCCGGGCGCCCCGCGTGCGGCGTCCTGCTTCTCCCACCTTTCTGCCGCCAAATCCTTTTGTTAAAGAGGCTGGAGCCGCCGAGCGTCGTTCAGAGCGGCGGCAGCCGAGGCTGAGGACTTGGCTGGGGGCTCCTCCGGCATTTGCCTCAGCCGCCGCTGCCAGCACTCTCACGCGGGCTTGAAGGATGGCAGCGGCGAGGAGTCGGCATGACAATGCGAGGGGGGCACCCTCCGCTCCCGAGGCGGCCGCCTCACCTGACGCTGCCAGCTGCCCCAGCCCGGAGGGACGGCGACTCGACCCTTCTGAGCATGTGCGAAGCCTTTCCCTTGGCCGCCTTCCTTTCGAGGGCCCGCACATGAGCACTGAGGAGCAGCGAAGCCGTTTCCTGGCCGGAGCCAAGCGAGGCTTGTGTGGAGTGAAGGTGAAGGAGCTAATTCTCGGGATAGTATCCCCTAGATAGGAGCGTACTCAAAGCTGTAAGGGGTGTATTCAACAGCTGCGAGTGCGAGCGGTGCGGCCGGCCCCCCCTGCACCCCCCACGCTACGCCTCTGATGGTTGCGCCCGGTGCGGCCGGCCCCCCCTGCACCCCCCACGCTACGCCTCTGATGGTGACAATAGGACAGGGACGGTAGGCAGAATGGCACACATATGCACGTCCCTTACAGACCTCTTAGGAATGGGATGAGGGCAATAGTAGACAGTTTAAGGTTAAAGTTTTGGGAATTTGGGGATGAAACCACAGAGTCAGGTAGAGCGTTCCAGGCATTGACCACTTTGTTGCTGAAGTTGTATTTTCTGCAATCGAGTTTGGAGCGGTTTACCTTGAGTTTGTATCTGTTGTATGCTCTTGTATTATTGTGGTTGAAGCTGAAGTAGTCATTGACAGGTAAGACATTGTAGCGGATAATTTTGTGTATTATGCTTAAATCTGCCCGTAGGTGGCATAGTTCTAGGTTGTCCAAGCCTAAAATTTCAAGCCTGGTGGTATAGGGTATTCTATGGCGAGCAGAGGAGTCTAGCACCCTTCTCGTGAAATACTTCTGGTCTCGCTCAATTGTATTAATATCCAATATACAGTGCGGATTCCCGACAGATGAGCTGTATTCAAGAATTGGTCTGGCAAAGGTTTTGTATGCCCTTTGGTGGGAGTGCATTTTTTTGTTTCCCATTTTAATTTCCATCAGAGTTTCCTTCAGGTCTTCCATCAAAGTACTAGAATTTAAAATCATAGGGCTGGAAGATCTTCTAGTCCAATCTCATGCTTAAGGCAAGAGACTGGTCAAATGGTTGTCCAATCTCTTCTGAAAATCTCCAGTGATGGAGCATCCACAACTTCCTGAGGTAAGCTGTTTTACTGGTTAACGTTCTCACCAGAGGTGGTATTCAGCTAGTTCGGACCGGTTTGCCCAAATCAGTAGCAGAAATTGTGGGTGTGCCTGCCCACCACCCTGGCTCTATGCTGTCCTATTTAGACATGTTTCTGAGGTTGGACACATGTGCAGAAGGTACATGCGTGAGCCACCGCATGCGCGGAAGGCCAGGCGCATGCGCGGTGAACCGGTAGTAACAAAACGCGAAACCCACAGCTGGTTCTCACTATCAGGAAATTTCTCCTTACTTTTAGGTTGGATCTCACTTTAACAAGCTTCCAAACACCCTCTGGTGTTTTGGAGAATATGCCAATGCCCTCTTCTCTGTGACAGCCGCTCAAGTATTGGAAGACAGTTATCTTGTCTCCCCTAGTCCTTCTCTTTGATAAGCTAGATATATTACTTCAACCATTCATCCTACGCTTCAGCCGCCAGACTCTTTATCATCTTGATTGTTCTTCTCTGCACACTTTCTAGAGTCTCAGCATCTCTGTTTTTTGTATGTCGGCGATAATCAAGTCTAACCACGAGATACACCAGAGTCTGAAGACGTGAAAAGTTGTAAGGCGATTTCAGTGCAGAAGACAGATTGGCTTCTTATGACAAACAGCCAAGAGTCTTACCATACCTTTGAGGTCCTTTTCTGATATCAAGTTAATGACATTGCTTGCCTTCAAGGGGTCATGGGCTGTTTTGAGAAGGAGGCTGCAACTAAACCCACATTGAAACTGGTCCTCCTTGCAGGATCATCTCATTCATTGTACTGTAGGAGATTTGATGCCACTTTCACCAAAAGCATTTTTTAAAGCAGGGGTCCCCAACCTTTGCACCTTTAAGTCTGAAGGATTTCAGCTCACAGAATTCTCCAGCCAGCTTTGCTGGCTGGAGAATTCTGGGAGCTGAAGTCCTTCAGACTTAAAGGTGCAAAGGTTGGAGATCCCTGCTCCAAAACACCAGAGGGCAAGACAAGAAACAATGATTGGAAACTAATCAAGGAGAGAAGCAAACCTGGAACTAACCTTACCTGTATTTGAGCTCTTTGGCACTTCTGTGCATACGCATGGAGCGCATTGAGCCTATGCAACGCTCCGCCGAGCAGTTGGAGAGTCGTGGAGGTATTGCGTAGCATCGCAGGAAATAAGGACGCATGCGTGCTCTGCATGCATGTGCATGTTCATGTGGTGAACGCCACCGGGCCTTGTTGCACTGCACTGGTTGCACCAGGATCTGGAACCCACCAGTGATCTCACTAAACAAATTGTTGCAAGTGAAGGACTATCTGTAAGTGCCTGTTCCCAAGGGGAATCAATGTGCTTGCTTGCACAGAATAATGGTGTCCAGCTACAGGTTCGGGTATTGGCTCTCCCTCAGAGATGCCCTTACATTGGGTCTCAAGGGATTTTATCGAAATTGGATCATTTGACAAACATTTGTCTCTCTGCCATCCAGTCCAGTGACATTAGCGCAGGAAATATTTTGCACCAGAGTGAATATTGTGAAAGAACGCACTTTGGAGCATGTTTTCCTATTTAATGATTGTTGGAAGAAACGTCCATCTGGGTTCCGTTCCAAGTGGGGAGAAAGACACTGGAAACAGGGTGGCTGCTTGGAAAGATGGTTTTTTAATGGTGGACAGGATCCTATGCCTTGAAGATGTTGAGTGAAGAAGAAGAAAAAGGGGAAGAGATGCTGAGAGCCCCTGAGTTTTATATCCTCTCCGGGCTTTTGAACTCGAGCTTGTATTCTGATTGGTTGTCAGATTCCCATGGGGCCAGGCAGGCTTGGTTGAGCCTTGCTGGGTGATGTAATCTTCCCAGGTGCCATGTGGTGGGATGGGTAGAGGGCTAATCCAATAATATCCTGAGGGGCATGTCTTCATCCCATCACACTGGAGCTGAAGTGGGGAGGTGGGGGGCAGGGAGCTGCAGGAAGCTGCTTTGTTTTTAAAAACACGTTTCTCCATTTCTCATCCAGGGAAATATAATATTCTGCCTTTTTAAATTTTCTCAGAATATTTCATTCTCCTAGGAGGGGTGAGGGTGGGTGTTAAATTCCCTACAGGATGGAATCAAACATAGGAGAGGAGGGGTTATTTGGGTGCTAGATGGAGGCAGATTACAATGGATATTTCCAGTTTCATTCTGCCTTTTACAAAGATGACTATCATCCTCTTGCTTACATTATACTGATTACAAAGTGCTAGTATTTGGTCTGAAGAAGTGTGGCTACGCTCGGTTCTGCCTGAAGGCTGCAGGGCTGAAATATATCGCTAATTATGTAGTTGTTAGTCTCAGTGGGTGGGAGAGCAAAAAATGTTAATCAGCTCGAGACTTTTTGCCATTAATTAAAGTAAGCTTTCTATGATTTAATATGATGTTGATGATTTATGCTACAACAAAGCCGATCTGCTCAGAGGTTTAACAGAATTTATTTCATCACTGCCTGAACCTCCTGCATCTTGCTTTGAAGTGTGTTGCCTGGAATGGATTTGTTCTTAAGGAAATAGACATAAATATGCATAAAAGCACTCCTCCTTTATTAATCCTGTGTGTGTGTGTGTGTGTGTGTGTGTGTGTATTGAGATACACAGAGCTGTATTTCTGTCCGTCTCCCACAGAGATACATAGGCGAGAAGCAAAGAACTAAGAACTAACATAGAAATAAGGAGAAATTTCCTGACAGTGAGAACAATTAATCAGAGGAACAACTTGCTTCCAGAAGTTGTGAATGCTCCAACACTGGAAGAGTTTAAGAAGAGATTGGACAACTATTTGTCTGAAATGGTGTAGGGTTTCCTGCCTGAGCAGGGGATTGGACTAGAAGACCTCCAAGGCCCCTTCCAACTCTTTTGTTCTATTGTTAGTGTTAATTGACTTGTTTCCATGAGAATCTGCCTGCCGACTCACATTCAGTTTTGCAATCAACTAGTATTTTGAGATCATTTTCACAAATATAATTACCCTGTGTGGTGTCCCCCAGATTGTCCAGTACTATAAATGTGTGGTTGTCCAAACAGAAAGCCAAAAGACTCCAAAAGATCTTGGATTATTAATTTTTAATGAGAGTGGAACATCCATTCTCTTCTCTGGGTTCAGAACCAGTGTTACAACTCTGGTCCCGTAACCAGTGTTTAGAAATAAATGCGGAATAGTGTAATTCACTGGACAGTAAAGAGATACGTTGCTTTAACCACAAACTCTAAAGCAGTGATAGTAAGAAAATAAAGAGTCTTTACTTTGTAGCAACTAAATACTTCTTCCGACCAGTGAAACTACCTTCTCAAACAATAACAGTCCTTCACCAAACACAGAGTTATCTTACAGTGATGCAAAACAAATACTTCTTCAGTCTTCACAGCTTCAGCTCCTCAGTACAGGAATCAAAGGGAATCGAAAAGGGAATGGACTGTGTTCCTGAGCTTCCTTTATGGTAGAGCTGAGAATCACAGCCAATCAGAATTCAACACATAGTTCTTAAAGCTACATGGACTCTTTAAGAACATAGGCTCATATATATTGTCAACCCAATATAAGGCTGAATATCCTAACGGGTTGATTCTCATATATTTATTTTTATGTATTTATTTAATTTGCCATTCATGTACAAGATAACAGGAATTAGAATACAGGGGGACCCTGGCGTCCCGAACAGGCGATGGCAAATTTGGGACCAAAAAAATTACTAAATATTTCACTCACGTCACAAACACATCCTGTGTAAACACAGCTGTGGTGTTTTTCCCTGTTGCAGCAATTTCCCATTCTGCACCATTTTTTTATGCTTGCGTGCATGCAGTTTTTCTTGCTTCTGGTCACAACCAAACTGGGTGCTGTCCAAGGTCCTGGAATGGATTAGGGTTGACACTTGTGGTCCCACTGTAAACATGAATAAGAACACAGGAAATGGATACAAATGAATGGGGACAGTAGAACAGGGATGTTAGATACGCTGGTGCACTTATGCACGTCCCCTTTACGGACCTCTTAGGAATGGGGTGAGGTCCACAGTAGACAGTTTAAGGTTGAAGTTATGGTGGTTTGAGGAAGTAACAATAGAGTCAGGTAGTGCATTCCAGGCATTGACCACTCTGTTGCTGAAGTCGTATTTTCTGCTATTTTGACTTCCCAGGGGCAAGAAGAAACACAAATGAAAATGGGATGGGCTTCATGATGGGCTATCAATGTTTGTTTTTGAAAGGGAGAACAATGGAGACAACTATATTTAATGCCCAGTCAGAGGTTCTTCTCCGTCCATCGTCCACCACCAATAATAGCAGCAGCATTTTATTTTCAGTGATGAGCTAGATGAACTTGGTAGAAGAAAACTCACGAGAGAAAGAAGTGCTGACAATTGGTTAGAAAGGATATTTAGAAAGAATATATGGTTTAGAAATTGGAATTACCTTAAGAAATCAATTTTACTAACTGATTGAGGTACACATTAATAAAAATGCCCCATAAAGTTCTAAAATAAAATCTATTACTCTTTTTAATGAAGCATTGACCTGTGGAAGGATTTAAAATTGTGTGGCTTTCCATTCATTGCCAATCTCGATATCCATTTTTCACTAATAGTACATGACATTTCAGGTCTGATGGAAAATTATTGTTACAAGCTTCCCTTTCTATACTAATATGATCAATTTGTTTTCCAAGAGCTCAGCCATTTTTCGTGTTCACTAGGTACTGCTGATGGCTAGGTCATTTTCACCCCAACCTTTATTAGATAAGGCAGCTAATGGACTAGTGGAATCATTAATTACTTGCCCCTACGAAGTAAGTTTGACATATATGAAGCTGATGGAAAATGTTCTTGTTCTCCAGACTCTTAGGGAATCTGGATGATGAAGACTGTGAAGCAGAGATGAGGCTGGTAAAGAAAGGAGGAAACCTAATTTTGAAGGATAAAACTAAAAGAGGCCTCCCAACAGAGATGGGGAAGTAAAATACAATGTAGGTAGTCCTTAACTTACAGCAGAGGTGGTATTCAGCAGGTTCTGGCCAGTTCTGGAGAACCGGTACTGGAAAGTTTGAGTAGTTTGGAGAAATTTGTAAGTACCACCATTGACTGTCTCCACCCCCATCTATTCTCTGCCTCCAGAGTCCCAGCTAATTGGGAGAAAATGGGGATTTTGCAGTAACCTTCCCTTGGAGTGGGGAGGGAATGGGGATTTTGCAGTATCCTTTCCCTGCCATGCTCACCAAGCCATGCTCACAGAACCAGTAGTAAAAAAAAATGAACCCCACCACTGAATTACAACCACAATTGAACCCAAGATTTATGTTTGTAAGTGAGACATTTATTAAGTGAGATTTTCATCCCTTTTATGACCTTCCCTGCCACAGTTGTTAAGTGAATCATTCGAAATCATATAACCCTTCATCTGGCTGAATGGCTGTTATGCTCACCCAGAACCTCAGAATGGTCTTTTTAATATATTTTTTTAAAAAGACCCTAATCTACCACTGACTAGAAATCTTTACAAAAGAGAACTCAGCATTCAATAGTCCTCTATTTAACCTTACTTCTTTAAGAATGTACTCAAGGCAGACAGTCCTTGACTTATGACCACAATTGAGCCCGACATTTCTGTTGCTAAGTGAGTTTTGCCCCATTTTGCGACTTTTCCTGCAACATTTCTAAAGTCAGTCATTGCAGTTGTTCAGTTAGTAACGTGGTTGTTAAGTCAAAATGGCTTCCCCATTGATTCTGTTGGTCAGAAAGGTGCAAAAAGGGATTATATGACCTGGAACATTCCATCAATATGAAACAGTTGCCAATCATATGAATTGTGATGATATGACTGTGGGGATGCTGTAATAGTTGTAACTGTGAAAAATGGTCATAAGTCACATTTTTCAGTGCCGCTCTATTTTTCAACAGCCACTAAATGAACTGTTGTAGGCTTAGAATTATCTGTAAACATATAACCTGCATATTTGAGTCCCTCTGAATAATGCCCAATGGCTGTGGAATGTTGATTTTTAGTGGGGAGGAATGCACCTGAGTCCAGCCTGTAAAATTTATCACCCACTCCTCTCCTAGAAAAATGAAATATTTTGAGAAATATTTAAAAAGGCAGAATGTTATATTTCCCTGGATGAGAGATGGAGAAAAGTGCTCTTGGAAAGCAGCCCCCACTTTTCTTAATAACCTACAGCAGATGTCAGCATTTAAGAGATAAAGAGATAGGTAGCTCTGTTCATAAGCAAATAGCCCTCACCCAAGGTCCAACAAAGGTAGGGCTAGCCCTCAGCCACAATAGGAATTGCCCAACACTCCTTCATTGCATCACCCTCAGAAATGTCAACCAAACTTAGTTCAGACAAAACTCCTAGGATTCGTACATGGCCCCGGGGAGTCTGACAACAACCAATAGAATACATATTCTTGCACAGGAACAGGAAGTTCAAGGGCAAAGCTCAAGAGAAGGTATTTATACTCCCCACTCTTGAGTCTCAACTCCATATGGTCAGCTGCAGCAGAACCCATGTGCGTGGTGGTTCTGCTTCATCTGTAAATGGACCATCTTTCCAATGAGCCTCCAGCCTCCATTTTTGTCTCCAGTTCCTTTCTCTCGGCTTGGAACCGAAACAGATGGGTATTTCTTCCAACAAGGCTAAAGTTTTCTAGAAAAAGATCCCTATAGACACAAAGTGGAGCTGACCATCTGATAGAGCAAGGGTCAGCAACTTTATACAATACAATAGCAGAGTTGGAAGGGACCTTGGAGGTCTTCTAGTCCAACCCCCTGCGTGGGCAGGAACCTTATACCATTTCAGACAAATGGCTATCTAACATCTTCTTAAAGACTTCCAGGGTTGTGACATTCACAACTTCTGGAGGCAAGCTGTTCCACTGATTAATTGTTCTAACTGTCAGGAAATTTCTCCTTAGATCTAAGTTGCTTCTCTCCTTGATTAGTTTCCACCCATTGCTTCTTGTCCTGCCCCCAGGTGCCTTGGAGAATAGTTTGACTCCCTCTTCATTGTGGCACCCTCTGAGATATAGGAAAACTGCTATCATGTCTCCCCTGGTCCTTCTCTTCATCAAACTAGACATACCCAGTTCCTGCAACCGTTCTTCATATGTTTAAAGTGCTCTTTAAATGCTCAAAGAGCCATTTAGATCCATCACCCATCCTACCTATTTGGTCTGGTTTGGCCTGAATAGGTAGTAACTCTGGCGGGCATGTGACCATACCAGTTCTATGCTCAGCAACACCATCTTGATTTTCTGTTCTGCACATGCGTAGAACAATCTTCATTGAAAAAATGTAATTCCCCCCTCCTTTTTTTTAAATGTTGTGTGTATGCACAGATCATTTTAAATGAAAATGTGCACATGCACAATCTTTTTACTACCAAACCAGTAGTAATGGGGGTTGGAACCCACCCCTGCCATCACCCACAGAAAAGAGAACACCGGGAGCCACAAAACCCTTCTGACATCTAAAATGAAGATGGCACTGCCTACGTTATTTTTTTTAACCTTAATACCATATATATAGTGCGTTACATTTATGAAATCAATGAACTGCTACAGAGAAAACATTGTTTTTATTTCTGCATGCAACAAAAATACTTTGAACTCTGAAAAAATAGATGAGTTAAAAAATCTCAATAAATCGTGTGCCGGCTATCGCACATTGGCAGTTGCGGCACATAGTTTGAGCGACAGGGAGCTGCAGCAGAGGGAGGAAAGGGCCCCATGCAGCTCCAGAGCCACAAGTTGCAGACCCCTGTTATAGAGTTTGTTTGTAAACCACACTTATATAGTAGTAGTCATGGTTTATTGTTTACGTTAGCTAGATCAACTTTTCCTTTGCAGCTAAGTAAAAAACTCCTTCAGTTGAACTCTTGGTTCTTGAAAACATTTGTGTAGCATTCTTGAAAATAATACAAAAGGACTTTTAAGATCAGAAACTTCCAGGTGGTCTCCCCTTCATGTGCCAACTGAGCATGATCCGGCTTAGCTTGTAAACCCAGACAAGATTGTGCCAGTACATCTAAAATTGGTAGAAAGATGTAACACTTATTTCAATAGACATAAAATATACGGTTACGCTTTTGTATTATTTTTCCTGAATATATGCTTCCGTGAAAAGTTACATTATAAATAGTTTAAATTTTAAAGCCTTCTTTAAAATTGCCCTAGGAGGTAGAATCTCAGCTTGGGACCTTGAGTAGATCAGTTGTTATCTACAGCAGAGAACGGGTATCTCATCCATAAATCAAGATATAGACATTTTTTTAATACCTTCAAGGGCCTTGTGGAACTGTTAGGTTTATGAATAAATGCAAGCACATTCATCTTTGAACATTCTGTCTGTGTGAAGTCTAAAATCATAGCACAAAGATGAAACAGTACATTTTGTTCAGATAAATAGCTAGATGGTAGACATTTGAATAATTCAGCATGATTGGGAAGCATATAATCTGCAGGAAAGTACTAAGATTCCACTTTAAAAACCCCTTGAAACCTCATGAAAAACCTCAATAAACATTTTATTTAGCAACTGCTTAAATTTATGTTCTCTGTGTTTCGGTACAGCCCCCTCTTTAGTCTTTCTGTTTTACTTGCCTGCTTTGGGTTAAAGACTTCCTAAAACAAAATGTCTATTGTGCTTAGCCTTTATCTAAAACTGTTCTCCATGAAGTCGTGATCACATAATTGTTTTTGCCAAGAATGGTCCCAGCGATTCGGAAGTTTCACAATAGGGCCATGAATACGCTTTCAAAAGTCATTGCTGGTTGTAATTGTATCTGTCATGCTAAAAACAGCTATTTATCTCCATGTTTGTGGGTGTGTGGACGTGTTTCCCTCCGCCGTTCTTTGCAATTAATTAGAATATGGATATCTTAGGCATGTCTGGTTTGGTATTCATTTGATGAGCTTCTTCTTTGCTGCTCTTCTCTGCACTCTTTCTAGAGTCTCAAAAGATGTGGAGACTCTAGAAAGAGTGCAGAGAAGAGCAACAAAGATGATTAGGGGACTGGAGACTAAAACATATTAAGATTAAGATTAAGATTTATTGCATTTATATACCGCCCTATCTCCCTTTCGGGACCCAGGGCGGTGTACAGCCACAGTAAAAATGAATAATATAAAAGTTAAGATCAAATGTTAAGATATAATTAGGGCTTCCGGTTCCGGCTCCAGCGGCGACGGGCGAGCCTAGCACTCGCTGGCCGCTTTGTTGCCTTTTCTGCCCCCCCACGGGGGCGAGACACTCCGGTTACCGGAGGTCTCCCGTAGGGTCGGCTCGGAGGGGACGTTCTTCCTCACGGCGGTGGGGAGAGCGCTCCCCTCCGCGACCTAGGTGAGGAGGAACATGCTGCGGGGGGTTCTCCCTTCGCCAACGGCTGTCGGCGCCATTTACTTCAATGCAGAGGGCTGAGCGGAGAGATCGGAAGGTCTGCCGAGGCTTCAGCTGCGAGGGAGAGTGAGTTTAAAAAAGACTTTTTTTCCTTGCTGCCAGCCAGGCTGAACGGACTGGGAGGGGGGTGTTTGTTTTCAAAAAAAACCCCTCGGACTTAAGCGGCACTTTAAAATGGCTTCTCTGGAAGAGAAAGCGGAAATCTTAAATCCGGACCTTCTCTAACAAGGGAAAGTGGTATGCGGCTACTTGCAACATTGTTTCTAGGTCTGGCTGGATAAAAAAATTTATTTTTTTACTCTCTCCTCTGGGCTCTGAGATGGGCGGTGGAAGGTGGCTTTTCTTTGTCCCTGCCTGATTATTTCAACTATGGAAAATTCCCAGCGTCTCTTTACAATTGGGACTCTCTCTGGATATTGATGAAGAATTTTTTTCTTGCTGGATTTGTGATTTCCTTTCTGGAGTACCTTCGTTATTATAACTATTGAGTTGGAAAATTGTCTCTCTCTTGGTTCCTGAATTTTACAACGTTTCAACCTTGATCAGAACTTTTGGCTCCCGGTTAGTCTCACCAACCCCACCCTGAAAACGCCATTTTGGTGGCATTGACTTTAACAGTTAATCATGGCTCAAGAAACAGCATTGGCAAGTTTAGAACAACGGATGGCTTCTCTTGAAACTGTTATACAAACTTTGGTAAAAGAAATTCAGACCCAGCGGGCTGAAAACATCAATTTCAAGAAGGAGCTATTGGACACACGGAAGCAAGTGCTGGAAAACACACAGAAGACTGAAGAATTGGAAGGGGGGTTGGTGGGGGTTAAGGGAGAGATTAAAAATGTTATTAAAGAGGTTGGGGAAACAAATGGGCATGTGTCTAGGATAGATATGGAAAGAATGACATATTTTTTGAGATTTCAGAACGTTCTTGAGGAATCTGGTGAATGCCTCCCTGATCTTATGAGCACAATTTTAGCAGACTATTTACAAAAACCTAAAGATGAGATCAGGGGGGACATTGACCTAGCCTACAGAATTAACTCAGCATATGCCAGGATAAATGAAGTGCCTAGAGAGATACATGTGAAATTTGTTAGAAGGTCAACCAGAGAGGAAATCCTGAAAGTGCAGAGAGGTAGACCATTAATCTACCAACAAAAAGAGGTTGCTATCTTGAAGCAGATCCCTAGAAAAATTCGAGAAGCAAGGAGGAAATTTTCCTTCTTGTCTAAAATTTTATTTGATCATGGGATTTGGTTCAAGTGGGTGACACTTGAAGGGATGCTGGTGTTCTGGGAAGGAGGAAGAGTGAGGATTAAAACAGTTGTTGAGGCGGAAGCCTTTCTTAAAAAACATTCCTCTGCCCTGGGGGAAGATCCAGGGGGGACGGAGGGGGCCGCGGCCCCGCCCGCTGGGGGCCAGGGAGGAGAAAAAGAAGATACAATAGCCAAGAGACTTAGATCGAAAAAATAACTTTGCCTTGATTTTTCTGAACAATTTTGCATAATATTTGTATCTGGATTTTTTGTAAATGTCTGACAGCATGGAATTGAGAATTTAGGTATATGTACTTGCTTTTACCTTGTAGTGTTATGAAAAATGTTTTTTTTTGTTATTTTATTACTGTGTATTTTGAGGTCTCGGAAGGGCCGACGACTCTGACGTGAATGCTCTCAAAATTTCTTTGTATCCCTTACCCTACCCTATAGAAAAAATGTAAAACCAATAAAACTTTTTCAATATAAAAAAAATGTTAAGATATAATTAAATAAATTGGCCTGCAAAATTAAAACCCCCTACTAAAATAAATTTAAAAACTATGACAGGCCGGCAGCATGGAATAAATGGGTCTTCAGGACCTGACGGAAAAGGCGTAGGTCGGTGATCGTCCGTAGTTCAGGGGGTAGGTCATTCCAGAGGGCAGGGGCTGCCACAGAGAAGGCTCTACCCCTGGGGGTTGCCAGCCGACATCGTTTAGCAGACGGCACCCTGAGGAGGCCCTTTCTGTGGGAGCGAACTGGTCGGTGGGAGGTATTTGGTAGCAGGAGGCGGTCTTGAAGATAACCAGGTCCCTTGCCATGGAGCGCTTTAAAGGTGGTTACTAGTACCTATGAAGAACGGTTGCAGGAACTGGGTATGTCTAATTTAACGAAAAGAAGGACTAGGGGAGACATGATAGCAGCCTTCCAATATCTCAGGGCTGCCACAAAGAAGAGGGAGTCAAACTATTCTCCAAGGCACCTGAGGGCAGGACAAGAAGCAATGGGTGGAAACTAATCAAGGAGAGAAGCAACCTTGAACCAACGAGAAATTTCCTGACAATTAATCAGTGGAACAGCTTGCCTCCAGAAGTTGTGAATGCTCCAACACTGGAAGTTTTTAAGAAGATGTTGGATAACCATTTGTCTGAAGTGGTGTAGGGTTTCCTGCCTAAGTAGGGATTGGACTGGAAGACCAACTCTATTATTCTATTCTATTCCTTTCTCCATCTCATAACAGTTCTTATCATTGGAAGAGGTTTTTGTGGTGTGATATGTTTAAAACAAAGTTAAGATGGTAAGCATCACTATCTAAGCCAGTGGCCCCCAATCTTTTTGGCATCAGGGACCAGTTCTGTGGAGAGAGGTTTTTCTGTGGACTGAAGGTGGTTTCGCATGCTGCATGCATCCCACAGATGGTACTTCATTTGTTTGCATGTGGTTTCTGGCACGCTGCAGACCAGTGCTGGTCCATAGACAGGGGGTTGGGGACTCCTTATCTAAGTCATTTTTTAAAACATGCATCAAGTAAAAGGGGCTAGAATTTGGGTCACATGATAGCAGCTGCCATCTTGACTCTTTTGACCCCCTCTTGATGCCCCTGTGACTAGAGGTAGAAGAGAAAATGGGAACACTCTGAACATGTAGATCCATATATTAATTTTAGATGTCTCAGATCTCTAGACATAAAAATGTATGCCAAGCTTCTTTTCCAGTAGATTGTGGTTAGAAACATGAATTCATGAAATTTGCAAATATGAACCCAAACAGGCATCCTAGGAAAACATGGGAGAAAATGAATTTCCTGTGTAAAATTATTTGCAAATGATTTATACATGAAAATGGCTACAACACTGAATGCATCCAGAGAAATGTTCAGCTGTAGCCGTGCCAGTATTTTTCTCTGTTGAAAATATGAGTTGTTCTGTAAATGAATTTGAACAGTTTTTGTGAGAA
The DNA here is from genome assembly GCA_039707465.1 of Rhabdophis nuchalis. NCBI lineage: Eukaryota > Metazoa > Chordata > Lepidosauria > Squamata > Natricidae > Rhabdophis > Rhabdophis nuchalis. The sequence continues at coordinate 233,896,637 of CM077644.1, read as the reverse complement.
AGGCAGTGAAAAGTGAGATCACACATGCTCTGCTGTGAACTCCATGTGACGTCAGGAAGGGCACCCGGCCAGTAAATGCTCAGGTCCATCCAGTCGCCCTGATTCTATCCCAAATTAGTTAAGGGATGAGAATTGAAAGGGGGAGTATTATCGTAGTCATTGTAAAAATGCATTCATCATAAAACATTAGATACCACAGTTAGTGACTGTCTTAGGATGCTGAATAAGCAATCCACATAAATAATACTAGGATGACAAGTAAACAATTTGAATCGTAATATACAAGCAACAAGATTATAGTCATAAGAAGTTAAGGAGATCCTACTATCATATGTGGTGGATATGTGGAAGTATTGGACCAAAATTAAGACATGGTTGGAAGAGATGATACAATAATGTATTGAGCTGAAGCCAGAAACATTTCTTCTAGGAATTCTGCCTGAAACGTATAATAAACAGAATGAATATTTAATCATTCATGTATTAACTGCAGCTAGAATTGTATTTGCACAACATTAGAAAAGTGTAGAGATTCCTATGGATGAGAAGGTGATAAGGAAAATTTTAGAATGTGCAGAAATGAACAGATTAACGTTAGCAATTAAGGAGTAAGAGCAAACTGAATATAATATGATTTGGCAAGTATTTTACCAATGGTTGGAGAATAAAAAAGGAGTTTGGAAATGAAGAAAGTCAAAAAATATACTTAGAGAAATAAATAAGATGGAAACTGTTATTATGTGTATGATGAGTATAATGATAATATGAAGTTATTACTAGAAGATATTAAAAAGAAAAATGGAGAGTTTTATAACGTTTAAATGCTCAATATATTACAATACTAAACTTAGGGTAATAATGTTAATATGAATGTGAAAGATGTGGCAAAAGAGGAACAATATTGTACAGAGATGTGACAATACACTGCATAAGGAAAGATTGAATGTTCATTTTTGCAATTGAATAATAATAAAACTCTTTATTTAAAAAAAAGAAATTAAGGAGATAGGGAAGATGAGAATAATGATAATACTACTGTATTTTTAGCTAGCTTGACAGTATTGTGTGAATTAGTTGTTGAGCAGAGTGATGGTATGGGGGGGAACTGTCATTGTGTCTAATTGTTCTGACTTGCAGTGCCCTATGGCATATTTACTTAGCAGATCTAATTTTCAATGGCTCTATCCAACAATAACGCAGAGAGAAGCCTGTTGGAACAAGCCAGTAAGAAGCCATTGCAGAAATACAAAAATGTTAAGAAGTAGAGAAGGCCACTGCCTACTAACTCTTTTAGAACATATTCTAGGGCTGTGATGGCAAACCTATGCCACGCGTGCCACAGGTGGCACGCAGAACCATTTGTTAGGGCATGCGAGGCGTTACCCTGTCAGCTCCAGTACGCATGCACACTCTGGCCAGCTGACTTCAGCCTTCTTTTGAGGCCATTTTTCACTCTCCGGAGGCTTCAAGGAAAACCGCAAAAAACTGGCCCTATGGGCAAACCGGAAGTTCGGGAACCAACTTCCAGTTTGCTCCTAGGGCCATTTTTAGGCCACCTGAACCTTCAGGAGGCTTCAGGCAGCTTTCCTGAAGGCTCTGGAGGGCAGAAATGGCCCTATGAGCAAACCGAAGTGACTTCCGGTTTGTCTCTAGGTTCGTTTTTCACTCTGGAGCCTTTAGGGAAGCCTCCTGAAGGCTCCGGAGGTTGAAAAATGGCTCTATGGACAAACCGGAAGTCACCTTTCCCGAATTTCCAGGTTTCCCATAGGTCCATTTTTCACCCTGTGGAGGCTTCAGGGAAGCTCCTGAAACCTCCGGAGCCTGGGGAGGGTGAAAAAAACTGTTCCAAAAGTGGGAGGGTGTTGCTAGTCGTGCATGTATGCGCGGGGGAGGGGGGGTCACACGCATAGCATTATGGGTGTGGCACACCCGTGCACAACCCCCTACACTCCCCCCTCATTTGGCATGGGAGCCAAAAAAGGTTAGCCATCACTGTTCTCGGGACAAAATAGGTATGAATGGGTTTTTATGACTACAGCCCATTCCAAAGTGTGACTTTCTTGGTTTTTTCCCCTTCCGGTCAGATGCCAAGGCTGAGGGAGCAAATATAAATTTACTGCAACGAGATTAGGCTGTAACCAAATTATCACATTTGAGAACTTGGTTCAGAACAGCTGAGAAAATAATAATAATAATAATAAAAAAACTTTAACCATCCTATCTCTAAGGTGCCATGCTTACAGATAAGGACTGCTACCAAATACCTCCCACCGACCAGTTCGCTCCCACAGACTAGGCCCCCACAGACTAGGCCTCCTCAGGGTGCCGTCGGCCTGGCAACCCCCAGGGGGAGAGCCTTCTCTGTGGCAGCCCCTGCCCTCTGGAACGACCTACCCCCCGACCTACGTACAACCACTGACCTGCACCTCTTCCATCGGGCCTTGAAAACACATTTATTCCATGCAGCCGGCCTGGCGTAGTAGCTTTTAAATTGGTTTAATTGGTTTTATTTAAGTTTTTATCTGAATTTTAGAACGGGCCCCAATTTAATATTATTTTAAAGTATTTTATGTCAAGGTAACGTGGGAGGATATAAGCTGTTCCAAGTAGGGTGGTGGTGGTTGTTGTTGTTATTATTATTATTATCATTCTGGTTGCATAATAATAGGCAGATGTTTTGACTGGATTTGGCATTGTTATCTACCTACCAAGCCCTTCCCAAGGACCTGGAATAGGGAAGATGTTGTTGTGTGATGGTGTTAAAAGTATTGTCACAGGATGTAAGCTGTTCCAAGTAAAGCTGCCTTTTGCAATTGACTGATGGTGATTGTGTTAATGCTGAAGGTGTTCAAGTGACGCTTACGTTAAGTGATGTTCATGTATTGTCAGCTAGATGTTGGCTTGGTTGATTGCATCTATTCTAATGAAGAAGCTAGGGAACCTTTCCAAGTCTTTGCTCTGCTATATTGTTCTCTTGTATTTTGAAGGTCTTTCTGGGTGGAAGAATAAAGTACCAATAATACATTACAGGTAGCCCGCAACTTATTGAGTCCTTCCCAAGGACTTAGGATAGACAGATGTGGATGTTTGAAGGTCTTAGAGGCTTCATTGCAGGATATAAGTTCTTCCGAATTAAGATACTTTTTCCAATTGACTGATGGAGAATTTGCAAATGCTGATGATATTCAAGTGGTGCTCCAGTTATTTGGGGATTGCATCCAAGACACTTCTGATGAATTGCTTTCTTTTGCCACAGTCATCAGATATCCTCTTTTTTTTGAGGGGGGGGGGAAACGGGACTCTGTAATTAGAGTTACTTTATGACACCCACCTCTGTAATAACATATCATTATTTCTTTGTTTTAAATCTTTGTATATTTGGGATGGGGGGAAAACCCTTTTTCCCATAATACTGCAGCTACCAGCCCTGATTGCTCAAATGATAAACTTGAGTCTAGTATTATTATTACTATTATTATTACTATTCTCCCTACTGAATGGTCAACCTGGGTCTACTGTGCTGTGGATAGTATATTTAAAATAGAACACCTGTCCAGTTAAATTCATGTTAATTAGGTATTAAAGTCCGATTAAATTTGTCAACTGTATTTTCTTATACTACTTCTTTACAAGAAGTAGTACAATACTACTTCTTTAAAAAAAGCACACACCACTAAATAATTCTGAGGTGTTTATGAGCATCGTTGCCATGTCTCAGCTTTGTAAAAAGAGGAAGGAAGGAAGAAAGGAAAGAAGGAAGGAAGGAAGGAAGGAAGGAAGGAAGGAAGGAAGGAAGGAAATACTTGAAGTGATTGGAAGTCAAGAATGCCCAATCCCATCTCTGAGTTTTAAGTTTCCAGGTAGATTGGAGTTAATTTTCATAGGAGAACAAGGTATTGGAGACAGGAATGGTGGTCCATGAGTAGCATGAAATACAACTGAAAAGGTTAAGCTATATTTAATCATTTCTGCTGGCTACCCACTGTACACCTTGAGAAAACATCTGTGAATAAATATATGTGTTGCCAAGATCTTCCTTCTTCCAGACTTGCTGTCTCGGAGTGTTCTAACTAGTACTGAAGGAGCTAGGGCAATTTCTGCGCACGGAATGTTCTCTGTTGCTGCTCTGTGGTTCCTCCCAAAGGAAATACTATTTATCCCATCATTAAAGAACTCTGGGCTGAGAAAGGAAGAATCACATTGGCTTTCTACTGTGGGAATCAAAACAAACCAACTGCAGAAATGAATTCTGCATGAACCTCACATAGCAGGTGTCTGTAATGAAAATAAATATGCAGCAAACTAACCTGAACTTCGAATCCTCCAGGATTCAGAGACCAATTAAAGACCTATACTAATCATATGTACATTGATTAGCTATTGCCGCTCTTCTCCTACTTGGCTAGGGAAAACAGCTTAATTCAATATCAAAATGTTTATTATTTATGCCCTTAGAACGGTTACTCTATCTCTCCCCCCAGCGTAGTTTCCCTAATTCCCAAAGACGACATCAATTGCCGGCATCAAAACTAATCATTTCAGCACTGAAACACTAAAATATAGTGTAGGATTTCACACTAAATAATGCAGATCTCCCAGATTCCCCCATTGATGCAAATCAAGAAACAGAATAATGGATAAAAGCAGAAGACAGAGAAGGGAAAATCAGCACCAAGAGTCCTCCCAACACTCTTGGTAGATTCAGTTGATCTAGCAACTTTGCAGGGTGTATTTACAAAGCTTCTATGTAGAGTCTGGCTGAAATCTACCCGAAATCAAGAAACCAGATATCAACATCAAATAAACTATGCCTCTCAAAACCAAGAAATACACATGGTGAAGCAAGCGCCTTTATTGTTCCACACTTATAGACTAGGGATGGGTTTCTGCAAGCATTACTGCCAGCTTGGCGCGCGCAGGATTTACGTGTGTGTCACATGCATGCGCAGCTGCCTGTAAATAGGTCTGCGCATGCGCAGGACATTGAAAATGTCGAACAAACATGCTGCGGCAACCGGGGAAGCTGTTCAGGGACTTGGCGAGCATGCCGACCCTACCGGTTCGGCAACCCAGTTGCAATTTCCCCTACCAGTTCGCCCGAGCTGGGGTGAACTGGTAGCATCCCACCAGGGTGTGGGTTCCAGCTTGTGATACTGCTGGTTTGCTCAGGGACATACTTCGGTCATGCGCGTGCTTGACGCATGCTATGCGCACATGTGCAGAAGTCAAAAAATGCTTTTGCGCATGTGCAGAGGCAAAAAACAAGATGGCGATGCCTAAGGTGCCGCCGATAATACAATAGTACAATAGCAGAGTTGGAAGGGATCTTGGAGGTCATCTATTCCAACTCCCTGCCTAGGCAGGAAACCCTATACCATTTCAGACAAATTAATATCCAGCATCTTCTTAAAGACTTCCAGGGTTGGGGCATTCACAACTTCTGGAGGCAAGCTGTTCCACTGGTTAATTTTCCTAACTGTCAGTAAATTTCTCCTCAGTTCTAGGTTGCTTCTCTCCTTGATTAGTTTCCACCCATTGCTTCTTGTTCTACCCTCAGGTGCTTTGGAGAATAATTTGACTCCCTCTTCTTTGTGGCAACCCCTGAGATATTGGAAGGCTGCTATCATATCTCTCCTGATCCTTCTTTTCATTAAACTAGACATACCCAGTTCCTGCAACCATTCTTCATATGTTTTAGTCTCCAGTCCCCTAATCATCTTTGTTGCTCTTCTCTGCACTCTTAGATAGAACGGGTTTGGGCGCGTGGCCAGCAGAGTTACTACCTACTTGGCCAAACTGGGCCAAACAGGTAGGAATCCACCTTTGTTATAGACAGAACCTTGGTAAACTGAAGCCACCTGTTATCTAAATCAGTGATTCTCAAACTGTGGTCTGAGGATCCTTGGGCGGCCACGATGTCATCTCAGGGAATTAAGGCTTGAAGAAATCATCATCATCTTTTACCAACCCCATAATCCCTTGCAGGATGGAGTCTGGGCAACTGAATGGAGCTAGCAGAGTGTTTAATGGTTGGATGCCCTTCCTATCACCATTGTGGAGTTTTGTTCAGCAGTTATATTCTCACTGTGCCCAGAGAGAGAAATATCTGCCTCTACCTAGGATTGAAATCTCGAAGGCTTGAAGATATGTTATGATTTAAATCTGAAGACAAGTCTTGGTGGTCCGTGGCTGCAAAATGTCCATGGTGAAGAAAAGATTGAGAACCCCTGATATAAATCAATCAACTACTCTGTGCACTACTAAGGAGGGACTGTCTTCATCCTCTTTCTCTCACACGAACTCTCTGAAACCGAGCTGCCTCTTACTTCTCTCGAATGGATCCTCTCCCTCCTGAGAATCTGGCCCACTACATTCCACCACAATATGCTTGCAGACTCCATGCAACCTGAAGACCTATGAACCAGGGCCAAGAGTGCAATATTCTTAGCACTGAATATAGTTGGGTTACTTCAGACCAAGGGCTGATTAACAATGTTGCCTTAACCATATAGTCATTTTAACACTGTGCAATGTCCTTGTTAGGTAAGAAAAATATTTCTGTTTATAAGCAAGTGGGTCTGCACTTAGACACATACAATCCACAGAAGAAGAAGAAGAAGAAGAAGAAGAAGAAGAAGAAGAAGAAGAAGAAGAAGAAGAAGAAGAAGAAGAAGAAGAAGAAGAAGAAGAAGAAGAAGAAGAAGAAGAGGAGGAGGAGGAGGAGGAGGAGGAGGAGGAGGAGGAGGAGGAGGAGGAGGAGGAGGAGGAGGAGGAGGAGGAGGAGGAGGAGGAGGAGGAGGAGGAGGAGGAGGAGGAGGAAAAAAATTAACATGGCTTATTTAATTTCAATAGTACTTTTAGGAAGTCCAAACTAACACCTACATTTTAAAGTATATCATATGACTCTAAAGCTCCTTATGTTATTATTTCTTTGTATGTATCCCACTTTTATTATTTTTACAAATAAAAAAGGCAGTGGGCATAGCCAACACATCTTCCTCCTCCCTATTTTGCCCCATAGCAACCCTGGGAAATGGGTGTGGCTGAGAGAGAGTGCCTGGCCCAAAGAGACCCAGTTAGTTTTCATGCCTTCTGAAGTTGTTGGTGCTCCATCACTGGAGATTTTCCAGAAATCTTTGGACAGGCATAAATATCCCTGCATTGGACAGAAGGGTTGAGTACATGTCCTTCCAGATCTTTTCTACCTTGAGATTTATGAGTCTACATATGGACGTCAGTTGCTGTTAAAGTTAGAATAATGTCTACATGAGGCATATTCCTCTGGATGATGAGTGTTGCTTGATTGATAAGATGAGCATAGTCAAATTTCAAGGTTAGACAATGAAGCAACCTCTCGTTGAGTGCAGATTTTTATTTCAAATGCACTCATGAATGGCTTAGAAACCTGTTGATAATCAGTTCTCTGGTTTTAGGCCTGTGATTTCCCCAGGTCTCAGTGCAAATCTTATGGGAGCTTTTATCTCAACTGAAAACTGTTAACTTCTTATTAATCAAGAATGTTTGTTAGGAAAAAGAAACAATTTGAATTTTATATGCATCATAGATTGAACAACTTAATTCTACTATCTGCTTTGCTACTGAAAAGAGAGAGGGAGGAAGATGGGGAGGGAGGGAGGAAGATGGGAGGGAGGAAAGGAGGGAGGGAGGGAGGGAGGAAGATGGGGAGCAAGGGAGGGAGATGAGGAGGGAGGGAGGAAGATGAGGAGGGAGGGAGGGAGATGAGGAGGGAGGGAGGAAGATGAAGAGGGAGGGAGGGAGGGAGGGAGGAAGATGGGAGGTAGGTAGGAAGGAAGGAAGATGGGGAGAGAAGGGGGAAGGAAGGGAGGGAGGGAGATGGGAGGTAGGTAGGAAGGAAGGATGGGGAGAGAAGGGGGAAGGAAGGGAGGGCTGATGAGGAGGGAGGGAGGAAGATGGGAGGGAGGAAAGGAGGGAGGGAGGGAGGAAGGAAGATGGGGAGCAAGGGAGGGAGATGAGGAGGGAGGGAGATGAGGAGGGAGGGAGGGAGGAAGATGGGAGGGAGGTAGGAAGGAAGGAAGATGGGGAGAGAAGGGGGAAGGAAGGGAGGGCTGATGAGGAGGAGGGAGGGAGGAAGATGGGGAGGGAAGGGAGGGAGGAAGATGGGAGGTAGGTAGGAAGGAAGGAAGATGGGGAGAGAAGGGGGAAGGAAGGGAGGGCTGATGAGGAGGGAGGGAGGAAGATGGGAGGGAGGAAAGGAGGGAGGGAGGGAGGGACGAAGATGGGGACAAGGGAGGGAGATGAGGAGGGAGGGAGATGAGGAGGGAGGGAGGGAGGAAGATGGGAGGGAGGTAGGAAGGAAGGAAGATGGGGAGAGAAGGGGGAAGGAAGGGAGGGCTGATGAGGAGGAGGGAGGGAGGAAGATGGGGAGGGAAGGGGGAAGGAAGGGAGGGAGGAAGATGGGAGGTAGGTAGGAAGGAAGGAAGATGGGGGAAGGAGGAAGATGGGGAGGGAGGGAGAGAGGGAGGAAGATGGGGAGGGAGGGAGGGAGAAAGGAAGGAAGACTCTTTAGAGAAATTTTGTGCTACTTCACCCCATCAGCCAGAAAGGGTTTTCCAGTCTGATCGAACAAGTGTAGTTCTAGATTGGGATTCCTGATATATCGGTTATAATTTCACTCTAATAGTCATACCAAATGAATACTATCCAAAGCATTTCCCTTTCAATCATTAAAATCATGTATGGGAAGCTTGTAGGATGTACTTCCCAGCAGCTGAGTTTTTCATGTAGAATAGGGAACCCTGAAGCCAGATGGCTAACTGGAGTTGAACAATAGGAGCTCTACAAGTGTTCCTTCATTTTGACCATAAAATACACTGTGTTAATGTGCAACAGAGATGAAAATAAATCCGTGCAGATTTATCAGATAGTAAGCTGGTATGACAGCATAGCATCACATGGAAATGCTACCAGTTGAGGAGTTGTTCATCTCATGTGTCTAGAGATGACCTTCCAGCTCGTTGGCAGCTGCCTACATCCAAAAATGAAGTTCTCAAACCATTATTTTCACAAAGTTTTGCTCAGTGATGGGATTGAAATAATTTAACAGCTGGTTGTCTGGCAAGGTAGGGGTGACTAGGTGGTCATGTGACTGGGTTGGTGTGGCCAACTTTTCACACCCAGTCCTGCCTCCCAGCCACTCACCTCAAAGGTAGAGATGGGATTCAGCAATTCTGACCCGTTCAAACTAATCACACCACTGGCTGGCCCCACCTCTGTCCATTTTTGGGCTGTTGTTCAGCCATTTTGGAGGCATTTTTCAGCCATTTAGGGCCACTTATAAAGCTATTTTCCAGGCTGCGTTTTCAGGCCATTTTGGGGGGCATTTTCAGCATTTTTTTCAGCCCAAGAACAGCCTGAAAATAGGTCCAAAATGCCCCAAAATGCCCCCCAAAATGGACAAAAATCCCTCCCAAATTGAGTGAGTGGGGCCAGCCAGTGGGGGATTAACCGGTTCACCAAATTGGGCAGAATTTTAACAACCAGTTCACTTGAACCAGTCTGAACTGGTTGAATCTTACCTCCGGTTTTGCTTAATAAAGAATGGGATTACATTCTTTAAGCAACTCTCTATTTTTACCTCATTATTCTCCTAGTACATTAGGGTACATTTTCTGTTTTCCTTTCTAATAACCTTCCGGTAATCTGAGGAGGAATCAAACTATCTATTGATAACAAAGGAGCTTGCTATTGAGCATGCATAGAATGCTCTATATAATACTCTTTATAACAAACAGACCAACCATTGCCTACCCTGTGTGACACAGAAAAATATAATATAACTAGTCAAAACAGGACGTTTTTCTATCACCATCTTGTTAGATCTGCTGTACAGCTGAAGCAGAAGATTCCCATCTCAAATAAGTGATCCAGAAGAATATTACACTTGAAATACTTAGCAAAACTTCTGAGCAGAGAAATATTCGTAAGTGCCAGAGAGTGCTGCTTGAGGCAAATTATGTCAGCTCATCACTTTGACAAGGAGAATTGTGTCACCTCTACTCTACTCTATGAAGCACTTGGCTGAGGCTAATTCAAGATCTGTGCTCTTAAAGAGAAATAGAACTCTTTAAATGACCCCTATTCATTAATTCCATCCCAAAACAATTCTAGATTTAAATGGTCCATTAGGAAGAGCTATTGATACATCCAAGTGAAAAGTGAGTAGATTTGACTATATTAATCTTTCTCGGTAAGATTTTCAAAGACATTGCATTTTTTGTGCCAGAGCAATTTCCCCACACTTTTTGGATATTACTCTTTTAACAAATAGCTTTCCTGGAGACGAAAGCTATGGCAAAATCTAGACAGCATACTAAAAAGCAGAGACATTAGCCTGCCAATAAAAGTGTACATAGTCAAGTCTATGGTTTTTGCCAGTTGCAATGTATGGCTGCGAAAGTTGGACTATAAGAAAGGTTGAGTGCCAAAGAATGGAGGCCTTTGAACTCTGGTGCTGGAGAAGACTCCTGCGAGTCCCTTGGACTGCAAAGTAATCAAATCAGTCAGTCCTAGAAGAGATCAACTCTGACTGCTCTTTAGAAGGCCAGATTCCTTAATATGAAACTCAGGTGCTTTGGCCACCTAATGAGAAGGAAAGACTCACTGGAGAAGAGCCTCATGCTAGGAACAATTGAGGGGAATAGAAGAAGAGGATGACAGAGAATGAGCTGGCTGGATGGAGTCACAGAAGCAGTTGGTGTGAGCTTAAATCAGGGGTCTCAAACTCAATTTACCTGGGGGCCGCTGGAGGCAGAGTCTGGGTGAGGGTGGGCCACATAAGGGATTCCATTATATTGGATATTATACTTTCATATCACTAATATTATACTTTCATATCACGGTGGGGGCCACCAGATACCATTCTACGGGGCACAATTGACCCGCGGGCTGTGAGAATGAGACCTCTGGCTTAAATGGACTTCAGAGGATGGTAGAAGACAGGAAGGGCTACATGGGGCTTCCCTTGAGGTGCACCTGGAGACTGCAGCTAGTTCAGAATGCGGCCGCACGGGGGATTCTGGGTGTCTCTCGTTACTCCCATGTAACACCTCTCCTGAGCGAGCTGCACTGGCTGCCTGTGGTCTTCCGGGTGCACTTCAAGGTGTTGGTAACCATCTTTAAATCACTCCATGACACGGGAGTTGGGTATTTGCGAGATCGTCTCCTACCGCATACCTCCCTTCGACCTGTCCGCTCGCACAGGGAGGGCCTCCTCAGGGTGCCGTCTGCCAGTCAATACCGGCTGGCGGCTCCCAGGGGAAGGGCCTTCTCTGTGGCGGGTCCAGCTCTCTGGAACGACCTGCCCCCCAATATTCGCACCATCACGGACCTGCGCCTCTTCCGTTGGGAGCTCAAATCACATTTTTTTTCCATCTGGCCGGCCTGGCTTAGAGTTTAATAATGTAAATTTAATTTTAATAGAGGGTTTTATAGTTTTAATCTTTGTAGCACAGTTATAGTTATTTAATTTGGTTTTAAATTGTGGATTGTATTTATATGATGCGTATGCTGTTGTTTTTACTTGTTATCTTCTGTGCACCGCCCCGAGTCCCATTGTGGAGATGGGGTGGTATAAAAATTTGAAAATTACATTAAATTAAAATTAAGGTCTGGAGGAATGTTGTTCATGGAGTCACGATGGGTTGGACATGACTTCTCAACTAACAACAACATTTTAACAAAAATGTATGTAGTTTTTTTCCAGTTTTGCCCAAGAACAGTTCTGATATTAGCAATAGGAGTCGAATTTATTTGCTATGTTACATCAATCTGTATGCTTTCAGAATAAATTGGGGAGGGGGAATTCATGAACTGAGAAGCATGATTTATTTTATGCTCAGGACAAAATTGTCTCCCTCAAAAGATTCCCATTGGAACATTCGGAATAGCTTCTCCCTGACATAACAAATCTCGAAATAATTTAACTGTTCCACCATTTGAAACTGTGAAAACTGTCTGCAAAAACTCTTGTTCCACCATTTTGTCCCCTGGGGCCACAAAAGTGAGCTTTGCCCTGTCAAAAATATAATTTAAAAAAAATACTTTTGAAAACCGTCAAAAGTTCCTCATAGAAAAACAAAACAACAACGAGAAAACACGAATCTGTTATGAAAATCCCTGCATCCTCATCTCAACAGATATTTTTTAGAAGATGTTGCTTCCATTTCTGTTAATTTATTTGATGCTTTTAAAAATAATCCCTTGGACAATATACTCTGCAGGTTGGGTGGCAGATGGCATATCACAGCATCTACTTGTGCATGCGTTTCTGCATGTGCCTTCAAGTCAGTTGACTTTTAGCAATTCCTGGGATGGGTCCCTAAAGAAAATTAGATTAGCATCGAATTCCAGTTTGCCTTCTCTTCTGTTGCTTTTTTCTGAATGCTGCCAGCCAACGGCCTCTCTCTCTCCATGGGTGACATGGCATGAGAGTGAAGAAGGCTGCCCAAGGCTGAAATAGTAGGTTGTGTCTTCATCCTTCTTTAAAAAACAGTAGGGTCACCCACCCACTAAGGGTCACCTTGTTAGGCCATCAAAAGTCTAGGTAGCCTATCAGATTGTCTGTCTGTTTGTCTGTCTGCCTGCCTGCCTGCCTGCTTGCCTGTTTGTCTGTCTATCATCTTTTCTGCCTATCTATCTATCTATCTATCTATCTATCTATCTATCTATCTATCTATCTATCTATCTATCTATCTATCTATCTATCTATCTATCTATCTATCTATCTACCTACCTACCTACCTACCTACCTACCTACCTACCTACCTACCTACCTACCTATCTATCTATCTCATCTACTTAACTACCTATCTCTCCATCTCTCTCTTCTACCATCTATCTATCTATCTATCTATCTATCTATCTATCTATCTATCTATCATCTATCTATCTATCTATCTATCTATCTATCTATCTATCTATCTATCCATCCATCCATCCATCCATCCATCCTGTGGTGGGATTCAAATAATTGAACAATGGTTCTCTGCCATAATGACCAACTGGGTGGGTGTGGACATAGTAGGCATGACAAGGGAGTGTGACAGGCAGCGCTCAGCCTCCTGCAACCCCCTCATAGTCTGCCTTGCAGCCTCCTGGAAGCAAAAACAGGTCATGAGGGGCCACACCTCACCCCCTGCACCCCTCCCCCAAAGCCATATTTTGGGCCTAATAGGCCTTCCTGCACTTACCTAGGAGTCAAAATGGGGTGCATGGGGACTCCTGGAAGGGGTGGGCAGGAAGGGGCAGGGCCAGCCAGCAACTGCTTCGCCCAAACTGGCCTGAACCAGCTGAATCCCCACCACTGTATCTGTCTGTCTGTCTATTTGTCTATTCATCCATCCATCCATCCATCCACTTGATGGCCATGGTCATAGTGGGCATGTCCAGGGAGTGTGACAGGCAGCACTCAGCCTCTTGCAACCCCCTAGTAGTCTGCTTTACAGCCTCCTGGAAGCAAAAACGGGCCATGGGGGGGGGCACACCACACCCCCTGTACCCCCCAAACCACATTTTGGGCCTAATAGGCCTCCCTGCACTTACCTGGGAGTCAAAATGGGGTGCATGGGGACTCCTGGAAGGGGTGGGCAGGAAGGGGCAGGGCCAGTCAGCAATTTAACAACTGCTTCGCCCAAACTGGCCCGAACCAGCTGAATCCCCACCACTGTATCTGTCTGTCTGTCTGTCTGTCTGTCTGTCTGTCTGTCTGTCTGTCTGTCTGTCTGTCTGTCTGTCTGTCTGTCTATCTATCTATCTATCTATCTATCTATCTATCTATCTATCTATCTATCTATCTATCTTATCTATCTATCTATCTCTCCCCCCCCCTCTGCCAGCCAGCCTACATGATATTAACTAAGATGATCAAAAGCCAAGACAATGCAACGCTCCTTTGTTCTGTAAGTGGATAGTTCTGTCAGTTTTTTTCACCAAGGAAGCATGCTCATTATATTATTCTTTTGTAAATAAAAGATCAAGGAGTAATTACTGTACTATTCTATCATATGCATATATATTTTTCTCTCAAACAGTAGTTCCAAAATATTTCTTTTAAAAATGCTTATTCCTTGGAACTTCAGGAAACCTTAAAGCATTTATCTGCAAAATTTATTAAGTTATCAGGACAGGCAGTATTGAACAAGGTCAAGACTGCAAAGGGCAAACTGATAAGGCCTTTGCACCAGCACGTAGGTTTTAGAGATTAACAAAAGTGACAGCCTAGAACAATTTTGATTATACCTCCCAGAGGCCTTCTCCTAAAAAAAAAAAAAACCCTTTTATAAATAATCAATAAATTTAAACTAATCCAGCAAATGCCTGGGAAAAGCAGAGTTCAAAAGTGCATTAATTTGGATACCGCCATAATTGCAAATAGCACTCTCCAGCACCTGCAATGATGGATGAGATTTGTTTCCTGAACCTCTGATTAAATTTATCAGAGTTCAATAATCGGACAAGTATAGTGGAAAAGTATAAGGCTACCACCACCAAATTCCTTAGCTGTTGACTGACATTTTTATACAGAATAGGATAGGGATAGGGATAGGGATAGGGATAGAGATAGAGATATATTTCATTTATTTCATTTCATTTATTAGATTTCTATCCCGTCCTATCTCCCAAAAGAGGAACTCAGGGCGGCGCACAGGGACTTAAAAACCAACAATACAAAAAGTACAAAATCTACAAAATTTAAAACAACTATTAAACTGTTTAACCCGTGCTAAAAGAGACAATAAATTTAAAACCCAAATCTAATAAAATATGGTTGTAGCAGCTATGCCAGGCCGGCCATACGGAAAAAATAGGTTTTTAAAGTCCGGCGGAAGAGGCGAAGGTCGGTGATAGTCCAGAGGTCTGGGGGGAGGTCATTCCAGAGGGCGGGGCCTGCCACAGAGAAGGCTCTTCCCCTGGGCGTCGCCAGCCGGCATTGTCCAGTGGACGGCACCCTAAGGAGGCCCTCCCTGTGGGAGCGGACAGGTCGAGTGGAGGTATGCGGTAGAAGGCAGTCCTGCAAGTAGCCAGGCCCCTGCCATATAGAGATAGAGATAGAGATAGAGATAGAGATAGAGATAGGATTCTTTACTGGCCAAGTTTGATTGGACACACCAGGAATTTTTCTTCAGTACATGAGCTCTCATTGTACATAAAGCTATAAATCAGTGATGGTGAACCTTTTGTGGCTTGTGTGCCAAAAGGGGGGGGGGGGACCATGCGTGGGTGTGCCACACCCATAATGCTATGTGCACGGCCTTAGTGCACATGCATGCATGACCAGCACTCCCCCTCCCCACATTTTTGGCATGCTTTTTTCACCCTTCCCAGATTTCCAGAGGCTTTATAGGAGCTTGGGGAGGGTGAAAACAGCCTTCCTTGTCTGTCCGTCCGTCCACCGGGGCCCTCTGGAGGCTTCAGGAGCTTCCCTGAAGCACCCGGAGCACAAAAAACTGGGCCTATGGGCAAACTGGAAGTTCAGGAACGGACTTCTGGTTTGCTCGTAGGGCCGGTTTTAGCCCTCTGGAGTCTTCAGGAGCCTTCCCCGAAGGCTCTGGAGAGCAAAAAATGACTCTACGAGCAAACCAGAAGTTCATTCCCGAACTTCCGGTTTGCCCATAGGCCCAGTTTTTCGCACTCCGGAGGCATCAAGGAAGCCTCCGGAGGGTCAAAAAATGGCTTCAAAAGAAGGCCGAACTCAGCTGGCTAGCGTGTGCATGCGCACTGGCCAGCTGACAGGGCAACGCCTCACATGCCCTGACAAATGGCTCCACGTGCCACTTGTGGCACGCATGCCATAGGTTCGTCATCATGGCTCTAAGTGATAAATCATGCTGTAAAGCACTATGAAGCTGTATGTAAGTCTAAATGCTATTGCTAGCAATTACTATTCCTTTTTTTAGGAATAGTGGTGTCTTTAGGATCACAAATCTTTAGAAGAGTCCAATTGAAAACCTTGATAGGAAAACCGGAGAGGGAATCCACTGCTGAAGTTTGGATTTTGTTGCCAAAGAAAATCTGAAACATCTTACAGTACGTGGGGTATTATCCCAAGAGTCATAGGATTATGCGCTTAATCAATACAATCTCATTAGTTAATTGATTAAGAGATATTTCATTAATTCTAATTAATATAATTAGAAAAGTACAGTAGTAATGTTTTATTAGAACTTTGGGAGAAAAAGAAGAGTCCCACTTTCTAACGCTAAAAAGTAGCTGTATGTTTAATCATTTTATTTATTATTTTATTTCCTTTGGGGAGTTGCACAAGTAGTCCTCATTTTAAGACCATAACTGAGCCCAAAATTTCCTTTTTTTTTTAATTTGAAAAAAGTTTTATTGGTTTTAACATTTTTAAAAAAGGAAAGGGGTAGGTAAGGTATTAGATAATATTTTAGAGCTTCCACGTCGGGTTTGGTGACCGCCTCCGAGTCTTCATACATGTTCCATTAGGAAATAATAAAAGGAAGGGGTACATACATTTTAAATCATAAATTTTCATATTATTTTATACATTCAACTAGTTTGTTTAACATCCGTACAGGAATTACCATCATAAAAAAAGATAAAAAGTTATTTTTGCGATCTGAGCCTCTTTGCTATAGTCTCTTCCTCCTCCACCCCACCAGCAGGCGGACCCGTGGACCCTCCCGTTCCCATCTCACCATCATCCAGGATTGAGGAATGTTTTTAAAGAAAATTCTCCGCCTCTTCTACTGTTTTGATTCTAACTCTTCCTCCCTCCCAGAATACCAGCATCCCTTCAGGCATCAGCCACTTGAACCACACCCCCTTTTTATATAATTTTTTAGTTAAGAAGGAATAATTCCTTCTTATATCTCGTATTTTCTTTGGGATCTGCTTCAATATGGCCACTGAGCCCAAAATTTCCATTGCAAAGTGAGACGATTGTAAAATGTGCCCCATTTTACGATTGTCTTTGTCGCAGTGTCAGGCCTGCAGCCATCTTTTCTTTTGGATCTTTGCCACACTTTCTATTATTCTACTATGCATTTTTTTATTGTGGGAAAATGGGAGGGGGGATTGTAGGAGTGAGATGTGATGTAGCCATAACAAAATTCTTTCTAGAAAGCCAAGGTCATCCTTTGTCTCTGCACCTCTGCACCTGGCCGGAATGGGATGGATGAAACTGTCAGCATGGCAGTGGGAGATTGGACCATGGGATGGACTTGTGGGTCTCGGGGCAAGATCTTGAACTTTCAACTGGGTGGGGAAAACCGGGAAGCTTTCAGATTTGTTTTTTTTGCCAGATGTGCCAACATGGCTCTCTTCATAAATTGGAACTTTGAGCAATACTTTGCCTTGGATTCCGGTTTAATTTAGGATGCTGTTTGGAACCCCCACACGCAGTTGTTAAGCAAATTATTGCAGTTGTTAAGTGAACCGGGCATGCCCGTTGACTTTGTTTCCCGGAAGCCAGACAGGAAGGTGATTCAATTCAATTCAATTCAATTTAATATTTGTAAACCGCTCCCTCTCCCCATAGGGACTCGGGGCGGTGCACAGGAAGAATAAAAAACAATAAATATATACAAACATTTCTTTAAAAAAACAAATTAAACCTAAACCTGTGCTAAAATACCCCATTAAAACTAAGCTATACTAAAAAACTTCCCAATAAACCCCAGAGACAGAGAGACTATCCTAGGCCGGCCAGACAGAAAAGATGTGTTTTTAATTTAAGACGGAAGGAGCGGAGGTCCGTGGTCGTCCTAATGTCGGGGGGAAGGTTGTACCAGAGGGCCGGGCCCGCCACAGAGAGAGCCCTTCCTCTGGGTGTCGCCCGCTGACAAAGTCTAGTGGACGGCACCCGGAGAAGTCCCTCTCTGTGGGAGCGAATCGGCCGTGAGGATGTATGAGGCAGGATCCGATCCCGCAGATAGCTAGGTCCCGAGCCATGGAGCGCTTTAAAGATGATAATTAACACCTTGAAGCGCACCCGGAAGACGACAGGTAGCCAGTGCAGCTCGCGCAAGAGCGGTGTTACATGGGTAAACCTGGCGGTTCCCATAATTGCTCGCGCGGCTGCGTTCTGGACTAGCTGAAGTCTCCGGGTGCACCTCAAGGGGAGCCCCATGTAGAGAGAGTTACAATAGTCCAGTCGGGATGTCACGAGCGCATGAGTGACTGTGCGAAGGGCGTCCCGATCCAATAGGGGGCGCAATTGGCAAACCAGGCGAACCTGGTAAAACGCCCTCCTGGCCACGGCTGTCACTTGATCTTCCATGGACAGCCGGGCATCCAGGAGGACACCCAAATTGCGTGCCCCATCCACAGGGGCAAGATGTTCGCCCTCTATGGCCAGCGATGGAGTGAGCTGGTTGAATCGGGCAGCCGGAAACCACAGCCACTCAGTCTTGGTCAGGTTGAGCCAGAGTCCATTACTTCCCATCCAGATCCGCACGGCTTCCAGGCACTGGCACATCACCGCTACGGCATCGTTGGGGTGGTTTGGGGTAGATATATACAGCTGAGTGTCATCAGCGTAAAGATGGTACTCTACCCCAAAACCACGGATGATCTCACCCAGCGGCTGTATGTGTTAAACAGGAGAGGCGAGAGGACCGACCCCTGAGGCACCCCACATGTGAGGGGTCTCGAGGTCGACCTCTGCTCTCCTGCCAACACAAATTGCGATCGGCCAGAGAGGTAGGAGGAGAACCACCGTAAAACGGTGCCTCCCACCCCCAACCCCACCAGCCGATGCAATAGGATACCATGGTCGATGGTATCGAAAGCCGCCGAGAGGTCTAATAGGACCAGGATGGAGGAACAACCCCCATCTCTGGCCCTCCAGAGATCATCAACCAACGCGACCAATGCCGTCTCAGTGCTATGCCCGGGCCGAAAGCCAGACTGGCGCGGATCTATGATCATATGACCCCGGGACAGTGCAACTGTCATAAGTACATGCCAGTTGCCAGGCGCACAGATTTTGATCACGTGACCATGGGGGTGCTGCAAAGGTTGTCGCTTTTGTCAGTGTCATTGTAACTTAAAATTGTTGCTAAACAAATGGGGGAACTACAGGTAGTCCTTGAACTTACAATGGTTCACTTAGTGACTGCTCAAAGGGTTTTTTCACCAGTTTTCACACTTAGGACCATTATAGAATCTCATTGTAGACCAAAATTTGAACGCTTAGCAACTGGTTCATATTTATGACTGTTGACGTGGTCCCAGGGTCATAGGATCCCCTTTTTGTGACTTTCTGACAAGCAAAGTCAATGGAGAATCCAGATTCAATTAACTACAGAGTTCCTAACTTTAACAGCTGCCATGATTCACTTAACAAATGTGGCAAGGAAGGCCATAAAACTCCCTGAACAAATTATCTTTCTTAGCAACATAATTTTTAGGCTCCATTGTGATCCTGAGTTGAGGACTACCTGTACCTGATATGACACAGGGTTTCCTGCCTGAGCAGGTGGGTTGGACTAGAAGACCTCCAAGGTCCCTTCCAACTCTATTATTCTGTTATTCGGTATTCCAATACTGATGTTAAATGTACTAATATTGATATTGTCACTTTAAGCTCAATTGATATGCTTTGCAACCCATCTGAGTAGCCTGATGGCCTTTTTTGTGACAACTGTAAAATATAATGGGTAAAGAAGAAAAAATGAATAAAGCATTATAAGGCTCTAGTCCTTATTTGATCATTTTCTGACACAAAATAAATGTGCTTGATGTTTCTTTGGGGGTCATCAGGTTATACGCTAGTTCTTGTTCATGCCACATTATCTGGCTATATATTAGATATATTGTGAGCTGTTTAATGTAGTAACCCAATTGCTCAAAATCTTGTGCAAATCCTTTGAAAGAAATGTTTTAGAGCAGGAGGGAGTATCTGCAAAGATTAAGGCGACCAGATTTCTACTTTCCTAAAGCAGGACACCATTGACCGGGGGGGGGGCTTTCCCAGCTCCTCACCGCACACTTCCCTCGCTGGCTGGGGTGCGCGCAGGCCGACCCCCTTCCTCCCTCCACCACCCCCCCGAGCAGGGCACCTGCAGGTAGGCGTCTGGTGGGGCGGCAGGGCCGGGCAGGTGGCGGGCGCTCTGCACGTGCTCAGACAGAGGCACGGAGCGTGGGCAGGAAGCGGTGGGCTGGTGGGCAGGCGGAAGGGGAGGGCCGGCGAGGGAGGAGCCAGACAGGCACCAGGCGGCGGAAGAAGAAGAGAGCCAGCCGGAGCCCGCGCGGCCCTGAAGTTTCCGCTGCGCCGCCATGCGCTGAGAGCGGCCGTCCGGAAGCCCCACCGCCGCCTCCTCCTCGCCCGGCTCGTCCCGGGTGCCCATGGCGGGATGGGCGGGCGGTGCTGGGGCTTCCGGCCGGCTGCTCTCAGCGCATGGCGGCGCAGCGGAAACTTCAGGGCCGCGTGGGCTCCGGCTGGCTCTCCTCTTCTTCCGCCGCCTGGTGCCTGTCTGGCTCCTCCCTTGCCGGCCCTCCCCTTCTGCCTGCCTGCCATCCCACCGCTTCCTGCCCGCGCTCCGTGCCTCTGTCTGAGCATGTGCAGAGCGCTCGCCGCCTGCCCGCTGCCCGCTGCTGACCCAGGCAAAAAGCGGAACATTTTGAAGAGGCCACGGGAGGCAGGACTAATTCTTTAAAAGCGTGATTGTCCTGCCAAAAGTGGGACATCTGGTCACCTTAGCAAAATTCCTCTATTCCGTTTTGGTATATGTTTCAAATAGATTAACAGAGTAACAGAGTTGGAAGGGACCTTGTAGGTCATCTAGTCCAAACCCCCCGCCCAAGCAGACCATGCACCATTTCTGACAGATGGCCGCTGAGTCTCTTGTTGAAAGCCTTCCAGGGATGAAGGTCCCACAACTTCTGAAGGCAACTTCTGTTCCATGGAGACCAAGATACAGTTCCATTAAAGCACAAATTGACTTATTGACAGTCCAAGTCTTAAGGACCATGAAACCAAAGATTTAAAGAGATAACTTCCCTTATTTATAGAGTTACACAATCTATTGTTTTACTACGTTACATCACAATTACAGTTAATTAGCAGCAATACAGTAGGGCATTATAATCAATGTGGTTGATAAGATTAATCTTACTGATTGGGTTAATTTATAGGCCTGCCAAAATGTTTAATGAGGGAGGGATAAAATGAGATCATATATCTCCTACACATGGAACATTTAAAGGCACAGTAATCTGTAGTTAAATTTTTATTTAAACTAGACCATTGTCCAAAAAAGCCCCTTGATTTTGTGTGTTTAATGTTAAACATTTCCCAGGCATAGATTGTTAAACTTTGTGGCTGTCTTGAATTGTAACTAACACTTTCACTATTTCGATAGAATGGAATGGAATAGAATAGAATAGAATTTTTAATGGGAATAGAATAGAATAGAATAGAATTTTTAATGGGAATAGAATAGAATATATGGAGTTAAGTGGAATGGCATGGAATGGAATGGAATGGAATGGAATGGAATAGAATAGAATAGAATAGAATAGAATAACAGAGTTGGAAGGGACCTTGGAGGTCTTCTAGTCCAACCCCCTGCTCAGGCAGGAAACCCTACACCACTTCAGACAAATGGTTATCCAACATCTTCTTAAAAACTTCCAGTGTTGGAGCATTCACAACTTCTGGAGGCAAGAGAACACATGTAGCTCGCGGTTGAGCTGTAGTCTTTGTGATGTTCTCTGTGCTTGGTTGTTTGCATGTAAATCTTTCATTACCCATCTAGGTAACATCATCAGTGCATTGGTGGTCAGTGAACTGAAGGTGTTACCTAGGTAATGAAATGTCTGAAAGCAAACAACCAAGCTCAGAGCGCAACAAGGACTTCGTTTCCACTATCTTGTTAGTGCCTTTGTAACCTCAGGAGCCAGCACTGATTGCTTTTGGTAGAATTCACAATACTCCTATATGAAAGAGGAGATAGAGAGAAAGATAGCGATAGCAATAGAGATCGTGGAGATAGAGATACTGTATATTGAAAATCAAATCCCTCATGTTTTCGCCCAACTGCTCTGCACCAGAAGCTTTGCTTCTTTTGGAGGTTTGTGAGATTTGTGAGAAATCAGAGGCTAAAACATATGAGGAACGGTTGCAGGAACTGGGTATGTCTAGTTTAATGAAAAGAAGGACCAGAGGAGACATGATGGCAATGTTCCGATATCTCAGAGGCTGCCACAAAGAAGAGGGAGTCAAGTTATTCTCCAAAGCACTTGAGGGCAGAACAAGAAGCAATGGATGGAAACTAATGAAGGAGAGAAGGAACTTAGAACTAAGGAGAAATTCCCTGACGGTTAAAACAATTAATCAGTGGAACAATTTTTTTTTTATTTATTTAAATTTATATCCCGCCCTTCTCCAAGAAGGACCCAGGGCGGCGCACAGGAAAATTTAAAAACATACAAAATACAATAAATATAATTTAAAAAACTATTAAATAACCTATCCTGCGCTAAAACCAAATTTTAAAAACCCAATTTAAAACTACCTAAAAGTCCCCATGGGAGGTTAGGCTAGGCCGGCTTGTTGAAACAAATATGTCTTAAGACATTGGCGGAAGAGGCGGAGGTCGGTGATAGTACGTAATTCAGGGGGTAGGTCATTCCAAAGGGCTGGGCCCGCCACAGAGAAGGCTCTACCCCTGGGTGTCGCCAGTCGGCATTGTCCGGCCGACGGCACCCTGAGAAGGCCCTCTCTGTGGGAGCGTATCGGTCTAAGGGATGTATGGGGCAGGAGGCGGTCTCGCATATAACTAGGCCCCGAGCCATGGAGCGCTTTAAAGATAGTTGTCAAAACCTTGAAGCGCACTCGAAAAACCACAGGAAGCCAATGCAGCTCGCGCAGGATCGGTGTTATGTGGGAGCATCTAGTGGCTCCCATAATCACCCGCGCGGCTGCGTTTTGGACTAGCTGTAGCTTTCGAGTGCACCTCAAGGGAAGCCCCATGTAGAGAGCATTACAGTAGTCGAGTCGGGACGTCACGAGAGCTTGAGTGACTGTGCGAAGGGCAGCCCGGTCCAGTAAGGGGCGCAATTGGCGCATCAGGCGTACCTGATGAAACGCCCCCCTGGCCACGGCCGCCACATGGTCCTCCATGGACAGCCGGGAATCCAGGAGGACACCCAAATTGCGCGCCCTCTCCACGGGGGCCAGTGTTTCGCCCCCAATGGCCAGAGTTGGTGTAATCTGGCTGAACCGGGGTGCCGGAAACCACAGCCACTCAGTCTTGGCAGGGTTGAGCTTGAGTTTGTTACCACCCATCCAGATCCGTACGGCCTCCAAACACCGGGACAGCACTTCGGCGGCATCGTTGGGGTGGTTTGGGGTGGATATGTACAGCTGGGTGTCATCAGCGTACAGATGGTACTCCACCCCAAAACCACGGATGATCTCACCCAGCGGCTTCATATATGTGTTGAAAAGGAGGGGCGAGAGGACCGACCCCTGAGGAACCCGACATAAGAGAGGCCTCGAGGTCGACCTCTGCCCTCCCGTCAACACATATTGCGACCGACCAGAGAGGTAGGATGAGAACCACCGCAAAACGGTGCCTCCCAACCCCAACCCCCCCAGTCGGTGCAATAGGATACCATGGTCGATGGTATCAAAAGCCGCCGAGAGGTCTAATAGGACTAGGATAGAGGAATAACCTCTATCCCGCGCCCTCCAGAGATCATCAACCAACGCGACCAATGCCGTCTCGGTGCTGTGACCGGGTCGGAAGCCGGACTGGCGCGGGTCTAGATAATCAACTTCCTCCAGGTGTCGCGGAAACTGTTGGGCTACCACACTCTCGACAACCTTCACCAAAAAGTGAAGGTTGGAGACCGGACGATAGTTCTCTAATAAAGCTGGGTCCAGGGACGGCTTCTTGAGGAGGGGCCTCACTACCGCCTCTTTCAAGACGGCAGGCAAGGACCCCTCACTCAAAGATGCGTTGACAATGCCCTGGAGCCAGCCTCGTGTCGTCTCCCAGGATGCCAGTACAAGCCAGGAGGGACACGGGTCCAATAAACATGTGGTCGCCCTAAGTTTCCTTGACAACCTGTCCATATCCTCGGTGGTAACAAAGTCAAACTCCTCCCAAGAAGGAACCTCAAGACTAGTCTCGGACAGTCCCACAGGACCACTGTCGATGGAGGGTAGCTCATTCCGAATCCGAGTGATTTTCTCCTGCAGATAAATCCCAAATTCCTCTGCTCGCCCTTGCAGAGGGGCTTCCCGCGGCCTCTGATGAAGGAGGGAGCGGGTCACCCCAAACAGGGCGGCAGGGCGGTTATCTGCGGATGCAATAAGGGTGGCACAATACTCACGTTTGGCCACCCTTATCGCCACTAAGTAAGCCCTAATATGGGTTCTCACTAGTGTTCGGTCGGCTTCGGAGCGAGAGGATCTCCATCTGCTCTCTAGGCATCTCTTGTGGCATTTCATCCCCCGAAGCTCCTCGGTAAACCAAGGAGCCTGGGTGATTCGCCGCCGCAAGAGAGGCCGCAAGGGCGCGACTCGGTCCAAGGCCCCCGCGGTCGCACTTAACCATGCGGCCACTAGGTCCTCAGTCGAGTCGCGGGGCAGGGTCACAGGAATTGGCCCAAGCTCCCTCTGGAACCTTTCCGGGTCCATTAGAAGCCTGGGGCGGAACCATATAGGAATATCCGGTTCCGCCTCCCCGCGGTGAGGTGTAGCGATTGGAAAGTCCAGCCGAAGGAGAGCGTGATCTGTCCATGACAAGGGAGTGATGGCTAGGTCCCCTATTCCCAGATCACAACTCCACTGTCCCGAGACAAAGATGAAATCCAGTGTGTTTCCTCCCTCGTGAGTGGGGCCTAAAACTACCTGGGTCAGGTCCATGGCCGTCATGGAGGCCATGAACTCCCGAGCTGCTCCAGAGGTTTCGCCTGCCGACGGCAAGTTAAAGTCCCCCATGACTACCAGTCTGGGGGTCTCAACTGCCGCCTCGGCTATCACCTCTAGGAGCTCGGGCAGGGCTGTTGTTGCATAGCGAGGAGCCAGGTATACAACTAACACGCCCAACTGCCTCCCTAGGCCCCATCTCACGCAGAGAGATTCACACCCGGTTGTCTGAGGGACTGTGGTCTCCTTCGGTTCAAGACCTTCCTTTACGATAATCGCCACCCCCCCACCCCTCCCTAGGGCCCTTGGCTGATGGAAGGCACGGTAACCTGGTGGGCACATGTCCACGAGGGGCATACCCCCTTCGTGGCCCAACCAGGTTTCCGTTATACCCACCAGGTCCGGGTCCCCCTCTGACACAAGGTCACGAATGAGGGGGGCTTTTTGAACCACGGACCTGGCGTTGCATAACATCAGCCTCGGGCCCCGGGTCTGTGATTCCTGCCCACCTAGTCTGCGATGGGAGAGCGGAGAGTTGGAGCACGTGACCGCCTGAATCCAGCGGCCACGGTCTTCCAACCGATGATGGCCATTTCGTCTCCCTCCGCCCCTGCCCCTCCCCAAGACCGAATCGATGGAAAAAGCCACCGAGGAAATGACCCCCCCCTCCCCTTCCTCCGTTTCCCTATTTCCGCCCGCCGGCCTCAATTGCTGTCCCCTCCCTGGACTATTTTTCCCCTCCTCCCTGGAACCCCCTAAAATCCGAATTAAAAACCTCCCTAAAAACCCCCTCAACCTGCGCTTCGCCCACCTCTCAGGAATAATCAATCCGTCATCGAGGTGGGCCCGTGTTAGACAGGAGGGCCAGGCCTGCGAGAGGGGAGACTCCCGCAGGCCAAGGAGGTCGCGCCTAGAGTACATGATAAAAGCCCCCGAGGCAGTCCAAGTCCAGGAAGGCAAAAAACACAAGTCCGAAAAGCAGATAAAGTGGCTAAGTGCAAGGATATATTTCAGGATGGGGGGTAAAGTCAGAATCCAGAGTCTTATGGATCGGGAGATCGAATCCAGTCCCATTACAGGCCCCATCCATCTGTCCTTCCGACCAAAAGGGGCTTAGTTCGTATTTAGTGCCGCATGGCTAATTAGTCCATCATGCGGCCTGATGTAAGATACTGCCCTCTAATGGCCCAGATATTATCAGCCAACCTCCTCCAATCCCGTGCACTCACTCCAAGATGTTACAGATGTTAAAAGCTCTTCCCGGGTCGTCCTCGGCCAGGTCCACCATTCCACAAAGCGGCTGCAGATGTTCCACGCCAGACTGCTCAACCAGCATACACGTTCAAATTTTCTCCTTCTCCTTCTTCCATTTCCACCATCTCCAACTCCTTCCCATCTCCATCTCATCACCATCTCCGTCCATCTCTCTCGATCTCCGTCCATCGCTCCTTCCATCTCTCTCATTCTCTCTCCTTCTTTCTCTCTCTCCTCCTCTCTCCTCCTCTTCTTCTCTCTCCTTCTCCATTTCTTTCTTTCTTTCTCCTTCGCCTTCTCCTTCCTTCTCCATCTCCTTCCTCCAACTCCTCCAACAACAACTTCCTTCCAAACCTCCATACCTTCTCTCACCAGCCTTCTCTTCCAGCCTCCCTTATGAGCAGTCCTCGCCAACACAAGCCGATCGGGATTGGGGATATTTCGGGCACAGGTCAGGGTAGGACCGCACGACCTGCCACTGGTCGTGCGGCCCGATGGTAGCTCTCCTGGCCCGGCCCCATCTCGCAGCCGGCCGATCTTCCGCGTCCCGGCTTTGCGGCCTACCTCTCTTCCTTCCGGCCGCGCCGGGACGCTCTAGGCCGCAAACAGGCCGAGTCGCCTCTCCCGTCTTCTCTGCTCTCCGTCGTCGCCCGCACGGCTCGCCCTTCAGCTTCGGGCGGCTCGGCGCGACGACGGGCAGTTCGGCTCGTCGGGCCAGCCCTCAATGATGGTAAGTAGGGGCTGGCGACATCTTCCTGGGGGTGAAACTACCCCCCGGGCTTCTCCCAGCCTCAAAACGCGACCGCCATGTCGCGCATGCGCAGAAAAATTTGTCTCCAGAAGTTGTAAATGCCCCAACACTGGAAGTTTTTAAGAAGATGATTGATAAGCATTTGTCTGAAGTGGTATAGGGTTTCCTGCCTATAATACAATAATACAATAGCAGAGTTAGAAGGGACCTTGGAGGTCATCTAGTCCAACTCCCTGCCTAGGCAGGAAACCCTATACCATTTCAGACAAATGGCTATCCAACATCTTCTTAAAGACTTCCCGTGTTGGGGCATTCACAACTTCTGGAGACAAGCTGTTCCACTGATTAATTGTTCTAACTGTCAGGAAATTTCTCCTCAGTTCTAAGTTGCTTCTCTCCTTGATTAGTTTCCACCCATTGCTTCTTGTTCTGCCCTCAGGTGCTTTGGAGAATAGTTTGACTCCCTCTTCTTTGTTGCAAAACCTGAGATATAGGAAGACTGCTATCATGTCTCCCCTAATCCTTCTTTTCATTTAACTAGACATACCCAGTTACTGCAACCGTTCTTCATATGTTTTAGCCTCCAGTCCCCTAATCATCTTTCTTGCTCTTCTCTGCACTCTTTCTAGAGTCTCCACATCTTTTCTACATCGTGGTGGCCAAAACTGAATGCACTATTCCAAGTGTGGCCTTACCAAGGCCTAAGCAGGGGGTTGGACTAGAAGACCTCCAAGGTCCTTTCCAACTCTGTTATTCTCTTCTATTCCGTCATGCATAAATAAATCTCTGCTGTGGAACCCCTTTTCCCCCTGAGGACAGATACAATATATTTCCAATATAATCAAAGGGGGGAAATATTTTGTCCCAATTTTGCACAGAAAGTTAAGGTTCAGCCCAGGGACCGTTAGAATGCTGGATTTAAAAACAAGGGCACCCAGGTCAAAATATCAAAAACAGTTGCTGAACCAAGACTGCCCCCCCATCTAATTTCTGAATCAGTGCTGCTGCGAGGACAACAGAATACACCAACTTGATATCCGTAGGGGGGGGGGGGAAAGCATGATAACAATGTTGTATACGAAAGAAATAATTATGCTGCGATGTTGACCTTCAGGAATGCGCAGTGTGTCGTTACGTATTTCGGAGGCCATCTTCTCATTCCATAATAACTCCAGTTATGCCAATTGGGGCTCTGAGCAAGAAAGTCAGTTCTAATTTGGAGTTGTTTTATTTTGATTTGTTGTGTTTCCTTTGGGTGGAACATGTCTGGGTTGTACAGGAAAAGTAAGAAACCTCATTAAGATTTGTGAAATGCCTCAGGTGAAGGATGCAGATATTTCTGCCTTCCCCCACCCCACCCCATGCGCATAAGGCCTCTGAAAGGAAATTCAAGGTGAACACAGGGTAGATTTTCCTTGTTTTGCAAGAGAACGAAGCCAGGAGCATTTTGATCCGCTTCACAAATTTGCGTAGGGGATTTTTTCACACTTTGGCAAGAGAAGGAAACGGAGAAAACTAAAAAAAAAGAAAAGAAAAGCTGTCTAGCAATGAAGAAGAACCATTTCTTAAATTGTAGCATATGCCATCTTTTTTCGATATCAATTAAAAAAAAATTCTATTGTCACCTCATCAATTAGAAACCAACCTAGAATGGAGGAGAGGGGAGAAAGAAAGGAAAATACTGTATTTTTCAGAGTATAAGACGCACCAAGATTTTGAAGAGGTAAATTGAAAAAAAAAAGTTTTTGCACTCTGCAGGCCTCCCAAACCCTCTGCACGCCTCATTTTTTTTTTGCAAAAATAGGGGGAGGGCATGCAGAGCTTTGGGAGGCTTGCAGAATGCTCCTGGGGGCGGGGGGGGGGGGAAACCCACCCATTTTTTTGCTCATTTTTGCCCTCTCTAGCCCTCAGGAGCACTTTGCAAGTCTCCCAAACCCTCTGCACAGCCATTTTTTGCAAAGGGGGTGGGGCTTCAATAGGTCAAAAATGCTGTATAAGGTACACCCAGATTTTCACCCTTTTTTGAGGGAAAAGGTGCGTCTTATACTCCAAAAATATGGTAATTGATGAGAATTATTATTTTCCAAGCCATAGTTGTGTAATTGTGGGACTAGTTAAAATATCCCCCAAAGATGCTTTTTCTTTTTTTTTTTTTTATATTGAAAAAGTTTTATTGGTTTTACATTTTTTCTATAGGGTAGGGTAAGGGATACAAAGAATTTTGAGAGCATTCACGTCAGAGTCGTCGGCCCTTCCGAGACCTCAAAATACACAATAAAAAAATAACAAAAAAAAAGCATTTTTCATAACACTACAAGGTAAAAGCAAGTACATATACCTAAATTCTCAATTCCATGCTGTCAGACATTTACAAAAAATCCAGAAAATATTATGCAAAATTGTTCAGTAAAATCAAGGCAAAGTTATTTTTTAGATCTAAGTCTCTTGGCTATTGTATCTTCTTTTTCTCCTCCCTGGCCCCGAGCGGGCGGGGCCGTGGCCCCCTCTGTCCCCCCTGGATCTTCCCCCAGGATAGAGGAATGTTTTTTAAGAAAGGCTTCCGCCTCAACAACTGTTTTAATCCTCATTCTTCCTCCTTCCCAGAACACCAGCATCCCTTCGGGTGTCACCCACTTGAACCAAATCCCATGATCAAATAAAATTTTAGACAAGAAGGAAAATTTCCGTCTTGCTTCTCGAATCTTTCTAGGAATCTGCTTCAAGATAGTGACCATTTTTTGTTGGTAAATTAAGGGGTTCCCTCTCTGCGCCTTCAAAATTTCCTCTCTGGTTGACCTTCTAACAAATTTCACATGTATCTCTCTAGGCACTTCATTTATCCTGGCATATGCTGAGTTAATTCTATAGGCTAGGTCAATGTCCCCCCTGATCTCATCCTTAGGTTTTTGTAAATAGTCTGCTAAAATTGTGCTCATAAGATCAGGGAGGCATTCACCAGGTTGCTCAAAAACATTCTGAAATCTCAAAAAATATGTCATTCTTTCCATATCAATCCTAGACACATGCCCACTTGTTTCCTCAACCTCTTTAATAACATTTTTAATCTCTCCCTTAACCCCCACCAACCCCCCTTCCAATTCTTCAGTCTTCTGTGTAATTTCCAGCGTTTGCTTCCTTATGTCCAATAGCTCCTTCTTGAAATTGATGTTTTCAGCCCTCTGGGCCTGAATTTCGTTTACCAAAGTTTGTATAACAGTTTCAAGAGAAGCCATCCGTTGTTCTAAACTTGCCAGTGCTGTTTCTTGAGCCATGATTAACTGTTAAAGTCAGTGCCACCAAAATGGCGTTTTCAGGGTGGGGTTGGTGAGACTAACCGGGAGCCAAAAGTTCAGATCAAGGTTGGAATGTTGTAAAATTCAGGAACCAAGAGAGAGCCAATTTTCCAACTCAATAGTTATAATAACGAAGGTAATCCAGAAAGGAACCACAAATCCAACAGAAAAAAATTATTCATTAATATCCAGAGAGAGTCCCACTTATAAAGAGACGCTGGGAATTTTCCATAGTTAAAATAGTCAGGCAGGGACAAAGAGAAGCCACTTTTCACCACCCATCTCAGAGCCCAGAGGAGAGAGTAGTAAAATAAATTTTTTTTTTTAACCAGCCAGACCTAGAAACAATGTTGCAAATAGCCGCATTCCACTTTCCCTTGTTAAAGACAGTCCGGATTTAAGATTTCCGCTTTCTCTTCCAGAGAAGCCATTTTTAAGTGCCGCTTAAGTCCGAGGGGGGGTTTTTGAAAACAAACACCCCCCTCCCAGTCCATTCAGCCTGGCTGGCAGCAAGGAAAAAAAGTCTTTTTTTAAACTCACTCTCCCTCGCAGCTGAAGCCTCGGCAGACCTTCCGATCTCTTCCGCTCAGCCCTCTTCATTAAAGTGAATGGCGCCGACAGCCGTTGGCGAAGGGAGAACCCCCCGCAGCATGTTCTCCTTCACCTAGGCCGCGGCAAAAGGGTCGCCTCCCCCACCGCCATGAGGGGGGGCGTCCCTGCCGAGCCGGCCCTATGGGAGACCCCCAAAAAAGGGGCGTCTCGCCCCCGTGGGGGGGCAGAAGAAGCAACAAAACGGCGAGCGAGTGCTAGGCTCGCTCGTCGCCGCAGGAGCCGGAACCGGAAGTCCAAAGAAAAAGCAGCTGGACTTCCTTTGCTTTTCCTTGAAGGCATTTCGCTTCTCATCCAAGAAGCTTCTTCAGTTCTTCAGAGGAACTGAGGTTCTTCAGAAAAAACTGAAGAAGCTTCTTGGATGAGAAGCAAAACATTTTCAAGGAAAATGAAGACAGTCCAGTTGCCTTTTGAAAGAGCAACTTTTGGACAACGATGACCTGGATGACTGAGAATCTCCATAGACATCTATTTGGTAAGACTTCATCCCAAAGTAGAGGAAAAACTGATTAAGGTTTGTTTGTTTTTAAAGAAATACAAAATAAAGAACAAAAAGCTAAATAAGAGTTTAGTTTATTAAAAAAAATGATTAAGAGCATTCAGACAAGACAGTATCTTTGTGTGAACGTAAATTGTTTGGTCTATTAGGAAAGAGATGATTGGTTGAAATTTCAATATATTATACAATTCAATTCAATAGCAGAGTTGGAAGGGACCTTGGAAATACTTGGGACCACTGGGACCACTGAAATACTTCCAGTGTTGGGGCATTCACAACTTCTGGAGGCAAGTTGTTCCACTGATTAATTGTTCTAACTGTCAGGAAATTTCTCCTCAGCTCTAAGTTGCTTCTCTCCTTGATTAGTTTCCACCCATTGCTTCTTGTTCTACCTTCAGGTGCTTTGGTGAATAGCTTGACTCCCTCTTCTTTGTGGCAACCCCTGAGATATTGGAACACTGCTATCATGTGTCCCCTAGTCCTTCTTCTCATTAAACTAGACATACCCAGTTCCTGCAACCGTTCTTCATATGTTTTAGCCTCCAGTCCCCTAATCATCGTTGTTGCTCTTCTCTGCACTCTTTCCAGAGTCTCCACCTCTTTTCTACATCGTGGCAACCAAAATTGAATGCCGTATTCCAAGTGTGGCCTTACCAAGGCATTATAAAGTGGTATCAACACTTCACGTGATCTTGATTTTATCACTCTGTTTATATAGCCTAGAACTGT
The DNA here is from genome assembly GCA_039707465.1 of Rhabdophis nuchalis. Classification (NCBI taxonomy): domain Eukaryota; kingdom Metazoa; phylum Chordata; class Lepidosauria; order Squamata; family Natricidae; genus Rhabdophis; species Rhabdophis nuchalis. The sequence continues at coordinate 233,864,619 of CM077644.1, read as the reverse complement.
GTTGGCTTTTTTGGCAGCTGCTGCACACTGCTGGCTCTTCACACCCATATCGGTGCAATGTGCCTTGCTTCCTAGGAGTTTGAGGGTTCTGCGGAGTATCTCAGTTGTGTCTAGCACTGCACTTTTCCAGAGAGAAAGTATGTGTGTATGTGTGTGTATATATTTGTAGCAGAATTGGATTCCGACCAGTTCGGCACGGTTCGGCTGAACCAGTAGTGGTATGTTGACCTGGATCACAGAACTGGCAGCAACCACGGCTGGCCATGCCCTTGAACTGGTTCCCCAGTCACCACCGTCACCATCTTTTTTTTAGTTTACCGCATGCACACAACAATTTCCATTGAACTGCACATGTGTGCACAGAGTGCGCACAAGCGAACCGGCAGTAATGCCGGCTGAAACCCACCCCTGATTTGTTGGTATGGGAATAAAAATTAATCATATCTGTCTGTCTGTCTGTCTGTCTGTCTGTCTGTGGAACACCTCACGCAATTTTAACCAAACTTGGTATACAGATGACTTACTCTCTGGAAAAAATACTCTGGAGGTAAGACACCCCAAACATGTTATGATATGATACAGCCTGTTGTGCCCTAAAATGGCTTCTACTGTACTGCTGTAACATGGCTTCCACTGTACAGTGCAGAGGGGTTGCCATGGTAACGACTTCACAGTACTCCACAAGGGGGGGCCTCTCTCGTAAGGGGGAAAATCCAACTTGAGAAATTAAGTTTGGTCTGGACATTTTCCCTCTATAAATAAATACCCATGCAATGTTGGGTTATCGGCTAGTACATTTATAAAATGTATAAGTTATATACCGATAGTCCTCTACTTACAGCAGTTCATTTAACGACCACTCAAAGTTACAACAGCACTGGGGAAAAAAAACTTAGGGCCACTTTTCACACTTACAACTGTTGCAGCATCCCCATGGTCGTATGACCAAAATTCAGAAGCTTGGCAACTGATTCATACTTATGACGGTTGCAGTGTCCTGGGGTCATCTGATCCCCTTTTGAGACCTTCCCCAATGTCAATGGGGAAACCAGATTCCCTTAACAACCGTGTTATTAGCTTTTCGACTGCCCTGATTCCCTTAAGAAACAGTCGCAAGAAAATTAATAAAATGGGGCAAAATTCACTTAAGAAATGTTTCAGTTAGCAACATCAATTGCTAATTGTGCTCAATTGTGGTCGTAAGTCGAGGACTACCTGTACGTGCATATATACATACCCTTCATCAGGCAAAGTGTCGCTAGCCTCTAGAAAAATTGAAAAATGTGTTGTTGTTTTTATTTACTTCCTTTGCTTTGAATGATTGATACAGCAACTGAATTGAAAGATGGAGCAGAATAGCAAAATGTTTGTGAATCTTTAATGCCACTGCTCCATTGGCTCTTCAAATAAATAAAAGCAAGTTCACTTGTTTGCTGTTTACATTGGCTAATAGTTGATAGCTGGCTGTTAAATGTCATGTAATTCCTTTCAAAATGGGTCTGATATTGTCTTACTTCTCTTCATGGCTTACAACCTTTATCGAGTTAGATTGTGGCAGTTTGAGGGCTGACTTGCACATCCCCAATCCCTGTTAAAATATGCATTGTGCTGATCAAAACACTCAACTTCCAAAGGTCACTGAATACCAAAACGTATAGTAACATGTTGCCTTCTTACAAAATGACCAGTAAAAAAAAAAATAGGCCTGCTTGGAGGGTATCAAATGCATGAAAAAATATATATATCTGTGTTGCACTCTCAGATCTCCGAAAGAGATTCCTCCAGATTACGCCGAATGGTTCTGCAATATTTATTGATGGAGGAACAATAGTAGATTGAACGGTGTAGCCCAGGGGTGGTATTTACTTACCTTCTCTGCTGGTTTGCAAATGTGAACATGCGCATGCACGCTTCATTTGCACATGCTACCTGCACGGCAGTGGTGGGTTGCAGGAGGTATGCACTAGTACGGGCATACCAGAGCTTGCCCGGAGCACCGGAGGTACCATTCCAGTATGGTGCTCCAGAGGGCCCACCGCCTGAGCTTCTTACCTGTCCTTTAAACCTTTGGCACTTTCGCGCATGTGCATGGCGCGTACAGTGCCTGTGTGATTCTGCATTGAGCCGCTGGAGTGTTGCGGAGACTTGCAGAAGTGCTGCAGGCAGCTACGATGCATGCGTGTGCTGCGCACATCCATGTGGATGACACCAGGCCCCAACTGTACTGGTTGGAATGGGGTCTGGAACCTACCACTGCTGCATGGAGGTGCTCAGCCTTCCGCACATGCACTTTTTGCTTAAAATGGGATGCCATAGAGCTGGGGCATGTGGGCAAGGCCACCCACAATTTCTGCTACCAGTTTGGGTGAACTGGTCTGAACCAGTAGAACACCATCTCTGATGTACCCTCTCAAAATGTCAGCGGTACAACTCACATAGAATTATATGTATTGTAGTTGTATCTCTTTGATCCCCTATCATACGCACACAAAAGTCAAAGCACAATGTTGGGTTAAAGCTTTCAGATATCTACAATTAAAATAGAATTTGAGAGGAAAGTCTCCGTTAATCCTGTTTTGGCACATTCCCTCTGCTCTCCCACAGAATTCTATATTAAGAGTTCAAAATGTATATTAAGGATGACAATGAATGTCATAAGGAGCTATTTTAGAGTTTAAGGTTAACTCCCATTATGCCTTGGCATCAAACTGGCATCCATAATACGAGTCTCTGATTCTGTCCAATCTTTTCCCCAGAGGTCTCCAGTAATTGAATGCACTTTTAAGAGTTATATCAGAGGCGTTGACTTTGTTGCCACAGCATCTTGTGTGAGATTTAGCCTTAGGAAGGCCTGTCGTGGTTTTTAAATTGATTTTAGTAGGGGTTTTAATTTGGCAGGCCAATTTATTTAATTATATCTTAACATTTGATCTTAACTTTTATATTACTCATTTTTACTGTTGGCTGTACACCGCCCTGAGTCCCGAAAGGGAGATATGGCGGTATATAAATGCAATAAATCTTAATCTTAAATCATACACTAATCTGCTGGATTTCTGCTGTCAAGACCAAATACCCCACATGGCATTTCCTGACTCTATATGTATTACTAAAATCTGCAACAGTTAATTGTAAACTATTAGTAATTTATAATAACAGAAAGTAGCATGCAAAGATAGCAGTCGACTACAAGTAAGGGACGTGCTGTGCCTGATAAGATGTTTAGGAAGTCGAAGAGAAATACGGTGAATAGGGGTCAAAATTAAAAAGACAATTTTCTCTCTCTTTCTTTTAAAGTGCAGCATTTAAAATATTGAAGCGGGCAAGAGACAATGGATGGATGATTGATCCTTTTTATTGTTGTTCTGATTTGCTTTTCCTTTTCTCTCCCTTTTCTTTTTTTTTTTTAGGCAGGTGACAGGATTAGAAGTTAGATAGGATAGACAGCAAAAGTTTTTTTTTAATAAAGTGTGACACAACAAAAAGCTAGAATAAGTGATGGAAATAAGAGAAGGGGGGATATTAGTGTATACCCTTTATAATAATCAAAGTAACAACAAGATATAATATGGAATAATTGAATAATGATGGACTATAACCTAATATAAATGTGTAATATTATTAGAAATACATAAGTTGACTGGATGTAATAATTATGATTAATTTTATTAGTTTTATTTGTATTAGAATGTATGGCACCCAGGTGCCATGCTGTTCACGCATTAATTTGATTTATCTTTTAAAAAATAAGAAAATGGAAATCTTGGGTGGGGGAAAAGAAGACAATTGGAATGTTCTTGGAAGAGCCAGGGATAAATGAAGAGCCAGGGATTATGAAGAGAAGGACCAGGGGAGACATGATAGCAGTGTTCCCATATCTCAGAAACTCCCACGAAGAAGAGGGAGCCAAACTATTCTCCAAGGCACCTGAGGGCAGAATAAGAAGCAATGGGTGGAAACTAACCAAGGAGAGAAGCAACTTGGAACTAAGGAGAAATTTCCTGACAGTTAGAACAATTAACCTCTGGAACAGCTTGCCTCCAGAAGTTGTGAATGCCCCAACCCTGGAAGTCTTTAAGAAGATGTCAGATAGCCATTTGTCTGAAACGGTATAAGGTTCCTGCCCACGCAGGGGGTTGGACTAGAAGACCTACAAGGTCCCTTCCAACTCTGCTATTATTATTATTATTAAATGTTAGAGATAGATCAGGATGGCAGCCATTAGGTCATTAAGCACTGGGTCTGTCTGAATGACACCTAATTAACTGATAAATAGGACAGTGGAATGTTTCAGATTCAAAACTAAGTGGATGTTTTGGCCTGCGTGTAACATCTACGCACAGCTCTTTAAAGCAGTTCTAACATCTCTCAGGATTATGCAGCTACCGTACCTAAAGCATGAAGTGATTCTGAACAAATGAACAAACAAATTATAATGCCTTGGTAAGGCCACACTTGGAATACTCCATTCAGTTTTGGTCGCCGCGATGTAGAAAAGATGTGGAGACTCTAGAAAGAGTGCAGAGAAGAACAACAAAGAGGATTAGCGGACTGGAGGCTAAAACATATGAAGAACGGTTGCAGGAACTGGGTATGTCTAGTTTAATAAAAAGAAGGACTAGGAGAGACAAGATAGCAGTGTTCCAATATCTCAGGGGTTATCTTCTTGAAGACTTACAGTGTTGGGGCATTCACAACTTCTGAAGGCAAGCTGTTCCACTGATTAATTTTCCTAACTGTCAGGAAATTTCTCCTTAGTTCTAAGTTGCTTCTCTCCTTGATTAGTTTCCACCCATTGCTTCTTGTTCTGTCCTCAGGTGCCTTGGTGAATAATTTGATTCCCTCTTCTTTGTGGCAGCCCCTGAGATATTGGAAGACTGCTATCATGTCTCCCCTGGTCCTTCTCTTCATCAAACTAGACATACCCAGTTCCTGCAACCGTTCTTCATATGTTTTAGCCTCCAGTCCCCTCATCATCTTTGTTGCTCTTCTCTGCACTCTTTCGAATACATTGAGACTTCAAATTTGATTGATTTCATTCCACTCTTTTTTTTAAGCATATTTTTTTTTGCGTGCACAGAAACATTAAAACAACCTGAAGTGATCCGGCAGCATCTGTTGATGATTCAAATGGGCTTTCTGATCAGTTTGGCAAAATTGATTCCATTTAGCAATTCCACTCCCTTGCTTCAAAACAAAGCAGAGGTGAGTTGCTCCCGGTTTGGCCTGGATCAGGCAAACCAGTAGTAGCGGTGGCGGGAAGCTCCGCCCACCCGCCCTGAAGCTTTTGCACATGTGCAGAAGCATTGCACACATGTGCAAGCGCACACGCAATGCGCGAGCGAATTGGTGGTAAAAAAAATGAAAACCCACCACTGAAACCAAGTATTTGAACTGAATATTTGTACAGACTAATGGCCCATTGTATAACAAATGGACAAACAATGAAATAAAAGGAAACGTGAAAAAAGGAACCATGAAGTTTTTTTTTTTTTAAAGAAATAACCTCAAACATTTCTGGTTGACTAGCTGACCTTATTATCTATAGCAGTGTTTTTCAACCTTGGTGACTTTAAGTCCTGTGGACTTCAACTCCCAGAATCCCCCAGCCAGCACAGCTGGCTGGGGAATTCTGGGAGTTGAAGTCCACAGGACTTAAAGTCGCCAAGGTTGAGAAACACTGATCTATAGCAGTGATGGCGAACCTGTGGCACGCGGAACCATTTCTTAGGGCACGCGAGGTGTTGCCCTGTAAGCACCAGTGCGCATGTGTGTGCTGGCCAACTGATTTAGGCCTTCTTTTGAGACCGTTTTTCACCCTCTGGAGGCTTTAGGGAAGCTGTTGTCACCCTCCCCAGGCTCCTAGAAAGCCTCTGGAGCCTGGGGAGGGGGAAAAAAGTGTGCCAAAAGCAGGGGGTTGTGCACATAGCATTATGGGTGTGGCACACCCATGCACGACCTGCCCTGCACTCCCCCTGCTTTTGGCACACGAGCCAAAAAAGGTTAGCCATCACTGATCTATAGTTTGCATTGTTGTTTTTCTAAAACTTCCCATAATCTGTAAGGCACAGTGGGAAGATAAACAGTCTTGTGAAGGAAATGTCCTATTATAGCTGTTTGCCTTGAAAAATCTCATCCTAAACTTTACAAAAGGAAGTAAAACAACTAAGTAGGGATTTATAACAGATTAACCTTTATTTTTTAAGACTGCGAGTTGAGAAGATTTTTTTTTGAGATTAGATTTATTGCGGGATTTCGAATTTTCCCTTGTTTTAGGCTTGGTAACATCTGAATATGCCCAATGACCTGATCTCTACAACCAAAGCAATTCCTCATGTATTTGTTCAGTTTTTTCCCCTAAAACATGCCCTGCTATTTAGAAATTTTATTTTAGATGACACTGAAAATAACAGTTGTCACCTTGTTTTTTTTTTTAATTGTAGATAAAATGGGAACCCTTGTTTGATTTGACAGGACCGCCTAGGAGATCATCTGAGAATTTTGAACTGAGCTAAATTTTCAGGTGAAAGAAATAGCAGCTATTTTTAGCACTGAATAGTAGAAATAAAAGCAAAAGGGCTGGTGGCAAAGTTTATTGGGAAATTAAGCAAACATTTCTTACAAAATGAATGCAAGTTTTAAAAATAAAAATAAAGGGATTATCTAGTAAGGTCATGTGTCCTAAATTAACAAGGGAGAAATAGTGTGAGCACTACTATTGTGAATAGAGGAGTGGAGTACCCTTCTCGTGAAATACCTCTGGACATGCTCAATTGCATTAATGTCCAATATATATACAGTGTGGATTCCATGCAAATGAGCTGTATTTGAGAATTGGTCTGGCAAAGGTTTTGTATGTAATACAATGTTACAGGAGAAGAAGCTTCGCAAAATTAGGTTAACAATTCTTAATGCCTTTTTGGCAATGCTGTTACAGTGGGCTCTGGGGCTTAGATTGTTTGAGATGAGTATTCCTAGGTCCTTGACAGTGTGAGGGTCATCTACGAGTTCATTTAGTCTATGAGGTCTATGTCTATGAGTGTGAGGTCATCTATGAGGTTGCCTTTAGGAGGGGAGTTAAGGCCTAACTCAGCTGGATCGGCCTTGATGAAAAAGCTCTAAGCTGGAGGTGTCTGGTGAACAGTGGTGGGATTCAGCCGGTTTGCACCTATTCAGGAGAACCGGTTGTTAACTTTCTAAGCAGTTCGGAGAACCGGTTGTTGGAAGAAATCTCCTTTTGGTTTTTTCCCACTTTACAGGGCTAATCCTGTAAGGAAGGCAGGAAGGAAACATTCTGGTGTTGCTTCTAGCCTAATCTTTACTGCCCTGTTAACAGAAACTGCCTCTCCAGTTAACTCTTATTACAGTGTAACAGCCAAGGCGAAGCACCCATCGATCTGAGTGATGTTGAGTTGGCCACGTCCACCCTATCACATGACCACAGAGCAGCTCCTACCCAGCTTGTGATTAGGGCAGAGAACTGGTTGTTAAATTATTTGAATCCCACCACTGCTGGTGAACTAATAAATAAGATGCCACATCTGGATGGTCCTGGACTTCAGGTGTTTTTAGTTTATTGTTGCTAATATGTCAATATTTATTATTTTAATGTTAAGCTGCATGGAATGAGTGGCATGCAAATTGAATGAATAAATAAAATAAGAATGAATATAAAAACATCCATTTTTTTTAATCATATGAATTATAAAGGACTTGTATAGATTCTCTAATCCAAGCCTTGATCAGTGCAGAATTATATAAATCCATAACTGATCCAATCCTGTTTGAAAATATCCAGAGATCAAGAAGCAGAAGGGAATTCAACTCAATGAATTCGATATGCATTATTCTGTATAATGCTATATTATTTGGATAGGTTAGGCGAGAGCTACAAGACTTCTAACTGCATGTTAATAATAATGCTATGCAGAATATCCCTGAAGGATTTTTAATATATCAGATTCTCAGGCTGGAAGACATCATAGAAAGACAGCTGTGTTAGTCTAGGGCAGCCAGAAATCAAAATGAGTCTGATAATCCATTTTTGGTCTAGAAAATTATATTAAAAACATAGTCTTTCATAACTGTACCTCCCTTCATTAGAAGCATAATAAAGCCACACATGTATGTCATAAAAGGAGTTGCAGACTCCTTTATAATAAAACTAGTTGATAACCCTGAGTTGCCCTGGTATTTATTTATAGGGGGGAAATGTCCGGACCAAACATAATTTCTAATGTTAGATTTTTCCCCTTACTCCCCGTTGTGGAGTACTGTGAAGCCATTACTATGGCAACTCCACTGCACTGTACAATAGAAGTCATTTTACAGCAGTACAGTAGAAGCCATTTTAAGGCACAACAGGCTGTATCTTAACAGAACACATACCCCAGGGGGTGTTAGGGGTGTCTTACCCTCACAATATTTTTTCCAAAGATTAAATCAGCAGTGTATCTAGTTTGGTTAAAATCGCTCAAGGCATTCCAGAGTTGTGCTGGAACATACACACACATACATACATACATACACACACACACACATACATTGGTCAACCTGAAATGGTGCTACCAGACTCCTACTGATTCAGAAATCTTCACAACATACCTACTTACCTTGCAGAGATACAACCTAGCAACAAAAATGATCCTGCCTGACTCTTTTGCTGAACCTATTCTTTTTTTGTTAATTTTGTGCGAAGGATAGTAAGGTGTTGTGGCCCAGCCGGCTCCGGATGAGCTGCTGATGGATTCCTCTAGTGTGGAGTCCTATGAGTCGGCTCTAGAGGAGGAAACCCAGTTTGTCCCGGATGTCAGGCTAAGGATTGAGAGGAGGCAATTAGCAGAACGGAGATAATCAGTATCAGCTGCCTAATTGCCTGGCCCTTCCCAAGAGGCTTTAAAAGAAATCCTCTGTGAAGAGTAGGTTTGCAGGAAACAACAGAGAAGCTACAGAGTCGGAGAATTGTGTCGTGTAATCTTTCAGTCTAGTTCAGGTTAGTTCAGGCAAACTGCCAAGTAGCAGTCAGTTTAGTCATTTCTCTTGTGAAGGAGGGAGTCAGAAATAAGGCGACTGATAATGTATCACTGGGGAAGAATTAAAGGAAGGAAATGTCTCTGGAGATTCTCAGTCATACAGGTCATGGTTGTCCCAACGGTGCTTTTTTCAAGAGGCAAATGGGCTTTCTGGTTTTTCTTTGAAGATGTTTTGCTTCTCATCCAAGTAGCTTCCTCAGATCTCTTCCAAGAAGCTTCTTGCGTGAGAAGAGAAACGTCTTCAGTGAAAAAGTTTAGTTGCCTCTTTAAAAAGTCCTTTTGTGAAAGGGAGAAAATGGGAAGGAATGCCATTATGAATTTTGCTGCCGATTGCAATTTTAGAATCTGAATGCGATTGGGTTTTCAAATCATCTAATGTTATTAATAAACTCCCCTATCGCTAGTCTTTTTTTTTTCTCAGAGCCCTGTGTTAGAGCTGTAATAATGAATAATGGAACTTACCAGATCACGAGGAATAATGGTCTCGTACTGACTGGAGACACAGAAGGAAAATGGATTGTCTAATAGAGACAAATAGAATATGAATGAAAAGGCAATGAGCCAGACTTACATATGATTGTTACAAGGAAATCCATGTGGCCATCTCCTTCGGGTTCTTTGTCACTGTTCTTTGGCAGAAATGAAATTTCAGAAATCGATCGCCCACTAGCATAGTTGCATAGGATTAATGACTTTGACATTGGGGAAGCATTTGAAAATGAGATCCGTTGTAAGGGTCTGAAGGATAATAATAGAGAATCAGTGAACTCTGTCAATATTTTTGTAGCTTCTCCCTTCTTGGGTTATGTGCTGGGATCTGTTTTGAATACTGATTGGCCTCATTCTGGTGGGGATCTTACCTGAATTTGATAAGAATTATGGAGTCCTGAAATGTCACAGTTGCAGTCAGAGAAAAAAAAAACCATTGAAGACTAAGTGTGATTAGTTTTTAAGGGGGCCTCAAAGAAGATTTTAATCAAGACTAGAGAACCGATAGCGGAAATTTTGAGTAGTTCGAAGAACCAGTAAATCCCACCTCTGGCTGGCCCCATCCCCATCCATTCTCTGCCTTCTGAGTCCCAGCTGATCAGGAGGGAATTGGGATTTTGCAGTAACCTTCCCCTGCCACGCCCACCAAGCCACACCCACCAACAATGCCACATCCACAGAACAGGTAGTAAAAAATTGAATCCCACCACTGATCAAGACCACATCAATGATGTACTCTTCTTTCTCCATCATGGGTCCCTTCCCGCTTCCCCCCTGACCATTGTGCTTTGTTAAAACCTAGGATCCACCTTGCCTCTGAAGATACCAAGAATAATTGCTGGCAAAGACTTAAGAAACCTTTCGTTTTTAGACTATGGTCATAAAAATCTTAAAACTCAATACTGTCCAAAAAACATTTCTTTTATTTGAATGTAGGAAGTGTCTCTATTGCTGGAGCTCTGAATTTGATCAAAGATCTGGGAATGTTGTTGTTTTAACTAACAATTCCCATAACTTCAAAATATTTGACATTAGATCTTGCCTGGATCTGTGGTTTTATATGAGAATGTAGACTGTTGATTTTCCTCATGGCCTGGTTTTTCTTTGATATATCACATAAGCAGTAACTATTATTAATGTTTACTGGCTAGTTGCCACTGAGCCCTGGAGAGCCTCCAAAGAATTAATTTGGTAGATGCCATAATGGATCTGAACATTTTAATCGCTTTGAGATAGATCTTTATATATACTGTGGGGTTCGTATTAGATATGAAGTTTCTTCAACCTCTGATACATAGCACAGGATATGTATGGCTGTGAAAGTTGGGCCATAACAAAGGCTGAGCGTTAAAGAATGGAGGCCTTTGAACTCTGGTGCTGGAGAAGACTCCTGCGAGTCCCTTGGACTGCAAAGCCATCCAACCGGTCAGTCTTAGAGGAGATCAACCCTGACTGCTCTTTAGAAGGCCAGATCCCGAAGATGAAACTCAAATACTTTTGACCACCTAATGAGAAGGAAGGACTCACTGGAGAAGAGCCTAATGCTGGGAAAGATTGAGGGCAAAAGAAGAAAGGGACAACAGAGGATGAGGTGGCTGGATAGAGTCACAGAAGCAGTAGGTGTGATCTTCAATGGACTCTGGGGGATGGTAGAGGACAGGAAGGCCTGGAGGAACGTTGTCCATGGGGTTGCAATGGGTCGGACACAACTTCGCAACTAACAACAACAATCCTAAGGTTCTTTATCCTTCTGGAAAAACAGGAAGTGTTATTCTAAATTGAAGTATTTGTCCACCTAGCTGTGGTTCATGAAGGAACAAAAAAAGTTGTTTTTTTCTGGATATATACTTTATAGGCATATATAAAGCAATATAGGCAAATTTCTTAAATTGTAAGGATGTGCGGTTATTGTTTCCCAAAGAATAGCAATAGGACTGTGACTATTTCTTTTAACTTTCTCTCTGAACCTGGCAATACATCCTCGAGTGTTCTGCAAGAAAAGAAAATGTAGTTCCATTTTAAAAATTACTGATGAGAGGTAACATTTCCCCCCCCCCACAAGGCAGTGGAATGAAACTGAATCTGGCGCATTGTGTGGTTTCAAATGGCAGCTACTTTATTCTTTAAAAATGATTGTTGCTTTGCAGCAATAATAAATACACTTGATATGAAATGCTTTACCAAATCCTCCTTTGAATTCTCCCCAATGAGTTTGAACTAGTCTGAAGTAGCCTGCCCACACTGAGCCACTTCATTCATTCAGATGGATTAAAGCCCTCCCCCCCTTTTTTTTAGTTCTTTCTACCCTAAATGTTTAAAGGGATGCGGTGGCTCGGTGGCTTGTCGATCAGAAAGGTCGACAGTTCAGCAGTTTGAATCCCTAGCGCCGCCTAATGGAGTGAGCTCCTGTTTAATTGTCCCAGCTTCTGCCAACATAGCATTTCAAAAGCACGTAAAAATGCAAGTAGAAAAATAGGGACCATCTTTGGAGGGAAGGTAACAGCGTTCCGTGCGCCTTCGGCATTGAGTCATGCTGGACACATGACCACGGAGATGTCTTCAGACAGTGCTGGCTCTTCAGCTTAGAGATGAGCACCACCCCCTCGAGTCAGGAACGACTAGCACGTGTGTGTGTGGGGGGGGGGGGGAAACCTTTACCTTACCCTAAATGTTTAAACTTGGCGGTGGATTCATCTGGCTGCAACTCAAAAGGAAAATTAGACCAGGAAGACAAAACAGGATCTTGAAAGAAGGCAATAATGAAGCAATTTCTGAAAAATATGGATATAACAGAATAATACATTGGAAGGGGCTTTGGAGATCTTTTAGTCCAACCCCCTGCTTAGGCAGGAAACCTTATACCATTTCAGACAAATGGTTGTCCAATCTTTTCTTTAAAACTTCCAGTGTTGTGGCGTTCACAACTTCTGAAGGCAAGCTGTTTCCCTAATTAAGTGTTCTGTCAGGAAATTTCTTCTTAGTTCTTAGATGAATCTCTCCTTGACCGGTTCCCATCCATTATTCCTTCAGGTGCTTTGGAGAATAGGTTGACCCCCTCCTCTTCTTTGTGGCAGCCTCTGAGATATTGGAACACTGCTATCATGTCATGTTTAGTCCTTCTTTTCATCAAAGTGGGCATTCTCAATTCCAGCAACCATTCTTTATATGTTTTAGCCTCCAGTCTCTTTTATCCATTCCAATACTCTATTTGGCTTCAGGGAATTTTTGTAACTTTTATTTCCCCTTGGACTTTTTTAAATAAAGTCTCTCTCTCTCTATATATATATATATGTGTGTGTGTGTGTGTGTGTGTGTGTGTGTGTGTTAGGTTTTTGAGCTGATCAATAGTGTTGTGGAACAAGTATATATATGGCCTTCATATAAAAACAGTCTCAACTTCAGTCACTTGGTAACTCCAGTTTGAAGAGATTCTAGACAAAAACTTGAGAACAATCAGGAAAGTTAAGAAACAAAGCTATATGACATTGAGAATGGAAGGTGTTTTTTTTTTAAATAATAATTTCTAAACCTTTGAGGAAATAGCCTGCTCTGAAAGGTTGAATGCATTTTCTAGTTAAACCTAAGTTTTTTATTTGCTTTATTTCTTTCCAGAGATACAGTTATGTGGGCATCGCAGAACTGACATGTTCACACTTTCATTTTCACGTGGGCTTTTAATTTTCAATGAAAGAATGGCTTGTGGTTTCCAATTATTTTTCTCCTTTGTGTCTTTCCTTGTACAGCCATGTCTTCAAAGAAAATTCTAAGCTTCAAAGCAAAAAACAAACAAGTTATTTCAAAGGACATCCCGCCTTAAAAAAAAGTTTTGGAACACTTTCTGACTTGCAAACAGATTGGATGGTAGAACATGTATTAATTTAATATCAGTACTGAGTGTATGTGGAGATGGAAAGTATATGGGTTTCTAAATATGAATTGGAGAGGGTTTGAATGCAACACCTAATTGTAAGATGGATGTTTCTGTAGGGAGAGGGTGTCAAAAAGTCAAAAGTTTATTTTAACCACCACGAGATTGAAGTTCTGCCCTCTTTTTATGGGTGCCATATGACCCACAAATATAAAAAAAAGAAGATGATAAGCATCACCCCCTAGAGCAGGGGTGGGCAAACTTTGCAACTTTAAGTCTGAAGGACTTCAGCTCCTGCCCTAGAGTCAGGAACGACTAGCACGTGTGTGGGGGTGGGTGGGAAACCTTTACCTTACCCTAAATGTTTAAACTTGGCAGTGGATTCATCTGGCGGCAACTCAAAAGGAAAATTAGACCAGGAAGACAAAACAAGATCTTGAAAGAAGGAAATGGGTATGAGCCCTTGAAGATGGGGCTTCAAATACACATACACAGGTAATTTTCTGATTCCCTTTCCTTCTTTTACTATTCTGATTTGCCTGCTTTCTTTCTTTTTCTTGCCACCTGGAGTTGTAGATGCTCCATCATAGGAGGTGTTCAAAAATAGACTGGACAACAATTTGGCCAGGATGGCATAAGGTCCCCTGCTGTGAGCAAGTGTTTACATATTACAGATTAACAGAGTTGGAAGCGACCTTGTAGGTCATCTAGTCCAACCCCCCCAAGCAGATCTTACACCATTTCTAACAAATGGCAGTCCAATCTCCTCTTGAAAGTCTCAAGTGATGAAGCTCCCACAACTTCTGAAGGCAACTTCCATTCCACTGATTAATTGTTCTCACTGTCAGAACATTTCGCCTTATTTCTAGGTTGAATCTCTCCTTGATCAGTTTCAATCCATTATTCCTTGTCTGGCCTTTGGGTAGCTTGGAAAATAGGTTGACCTCCTCCTCTCTGTGGCAGCCCCTCAAATATTGGATGGCTGCTATCATGTCTCCCCTGGTCCTTCTCTTCACTAGACTAGCTGTGCCCAGTTTCTGTAACCATTTGTCATATGTTTTAGTCTCCAGTCCCCTAATCATCCTGGTTGATCTTCTCTGCACTTTTTCTAGAGTCTCAACATCTTTTTTTATAGTGTGGTGACCAAAATTGGATGCAGTATTCTAGGTGCGGTCCTCCAAGGTCTCATCCAGCCCTATAATTCTATGTTCTTTAGGGAAGCCCCTGATGTGAGAATAGTTTTAAGCATGTGATCAGGAACAAGTGTTAGGAGTAGACTCCTAGAGTTGGGTAGGCAACATATAATACCATGATGACAAATGGTCATTGTGGCTTTAAGGATGTTGTGGAATGCAATTATGAAGTGTAATTATCTCCACTATAAGAGGAAGTCAGCAGAATGCAATCTCTCTCTGCTAATTGCTTTCTTTGCTGATATCTCTACCAATTTGCTATTTGCTCATGTGCCGTGACTGATTGTGTTTGAAGAAGGAAGTATTGTGGATTACTGACTGTAAGCAAACTGGTATTTGTTAAGGACTTTGTTTTGACTCACTTTACTATCACTGCTTGTGAAGCAAGTAGTTTAGTTTTACAACACCAGTAAAGCTATTTACTTTTTTACTAACAGTGTCTGGGTTACTATTTGTGTGTATACCAGCAACGTTTCTCTAGCTGCATATTCCGCTGCACAACTTTTCTGTCTCCCAACGGGGATATCCCCCAACAACAAGCTTGTTAAACATATATCCAATCATGGCTAGTTCCTTATGCCTTTGCTCTGAATTAGTTCAGTCCTTCGATCAATATTGCTTCCCTTCCTGCAAGGTAGATCAAACCACTATGACACAATTTGCATTAATTTATATTTGTTTACATAATTCAATAAAAAAAACCCAAAGAGTTACCTGTTAATGAGGAATTGTTGACTTTAGCAGTTAGCAAGTCATTTGAAAACCTCAGTAACTGAGATCAAAGCACCATTCACAGAGTTACTGAAAACAGGAAGGAAATCACTTGCTTTTCTCTGGACAATATTTTTTTTCAATATGGTAACTGTTCTCCTTCAGCTTTCTCAATTCAGTAGATTGGGTCAGCTATTTGCTGAGCTGTCATGCCTTTCCCCACTTCCATAAATAAATAAATACTTGGCAGCCCTCCAAACATATCTTCATTTGGGTCACTTTAGTTTATACATTGGTGGTTTCTTGCAAATGGGCTTAGCTCAGGACTGTCCAACCTTTCGGCTTGCCTGGACAACATTGTCTTGGGTTGCATACATAAAATACATAATGTGCATAAATAGGAAAAAAATCATGTAATAATGTTAAAAGTTTACAAACTTGTAGGACCAGCTGTCCAGGGTCACACATGGCCCATGAATGCAGGCTGGGCATGTCTGGTTTATCTTGTTGTATGAACCCAGGTACTGTTCTTTGCAAAGCATGAGTTACAAGCCTGGAGTGTTAGTCAAATATATTTATATATATATTTATTCAATTTATACCCCGCCCTTCTCCAAACGGACCCAGGGCGGCGCACAGGAAAATTAAAATACATACAAAACATCATATAAAATTTAAAAAACTCATTCAATAGAACCTGTGCTAAAACCAGATTAAAATCCCCAAATTTAAAAACTATCTAAAAGTCAGTATAGGGGGCTACGCTAGGCCGGCTAGATGGAACAAATGTGTCTTAAGACACTTGCGGAAGAGGCGGAGGTCAGAGATGGTGCGAAGTTCAGGGGGTAAGTCGTTCCAAAGGGCTGGACCTGCCACAGAGAAGGCTCTCCCCCTGGGTGTCGCCAGTCGGCATTGTCCGGCCGACGGCACCCTGAGGAGGCCCTCTCTGTGGGAGCGTATTGGTCTGAGGGATGTATGGGGCAGGAGGCGGTCTCGCATATAACTAGGCCACGAGCCATGGAGCGCTTTAAAGATGGTTGTCAGAACCTTGAAGCGCACCCGAAAGACCACAGGAAGCCAGTGCAGCTCGCGCAGGATAGGTGTTATGTGGGCGTGTCTAGGCGCTCCCGTAATCACCCGCGCGGCTGCATTCTGGACTAACTGCAGCTTTCGAGTGCACCTCAAGGGAAGCCCCATGTAGAGAGCATTACAGTAGTCGAGTCGAGAGGTCACGAGGGCCTGAGTGACTGTGCGAAGGGCAGCCCGGTCCAGTAAGGGCCGCAATTGGCGCATCAGGCGTACCTGATGGAAAGCCCCCCTGGCCACGGCCGCCACATGGTCCTCCATGGACAGCTGGGAATCCAGGAGGACACCCAAATTGCGCGCCCTCTCCACGGGGGCCGGTGTTTCGCCCCCAATGGCCAGAGCTGGAATAATCTGGCTGAACCGGGGTGCCGGAAGCCACAGCCCAAGGGGGTTCGGGAGAACTTCTAGCTAAGATTCTGTGCAGTTGGAAGAACCCCCAAATCCCATTTCTGGCTGGCTCCGCCCACCCTGCCCCTCCCAGGAGTCCCCACGTGACCCATTTTGGATGCAGGTAAGTGCAGGGCGCCCGCGGAGACTCAGGGAGGGTGAAAAATGGGCCTACCAAAAGTTTGGGAAAGCCAGAAACAGGCCCATTTCTGGCCTCCAGAGGGCCTCCAGAGCCTGGGGAGGCCCTTTTTGCCCTCCCAGAGGCTCAAGAAAAGCCTCTGGAGCCCAGGGAGGGCAAAAACACCCGTCCCCCACCATGGTGCAGGGGGCAGACTAGGCCATGCCCACCATTGCCATGCCAAATGTTTATTCATAGCTTGTATTTTATTGTAATTTTAGTGTGATTAATGTGTTTATATATATGCCGTGTTTCCCTGAAACTAAGACAGCTCTTATATTTTTTAACACACAAAATATGGCCTTGGTCTTATAATGGGGGAGGGGGCTTATTGGTTTGGGGTTGCCGGGCGGCTGCTCTCTTGTGAGCTGGTTGCCAAAGAGCCAGGCACAGCCTCAGGGTCGAATGGTTGTGTTGCACTGTCGCAGCAGCAATACCATAGCCATGAGGTGACCACACTCGTGAGGAGCTGCCCGGCAACCCTCCTTTCCAGCTGGGCACAGCGCCATTTACTGACCTAGGGGTTGAGGTCCTCGACTTGCGACCGGTCCTCGACATACGACCGGACGCAAGTTTTCGACCTCACCCTTGTAGGCTTGGTAACAGCCAGTCGCGTCTGATTGGCTCAGACGTGACTGGCTGGAATTGGGTTGCTAGGTCTCCTGATTGGCTCCCCGTTTGACAGCTCTCCTTTAAATAGCTGTCAAGCGGGGAAGCCCCTGTCGACCGCACCTTTTCACTTGCTGAGTTCTACTGTTTGCGTGTTTGTATTTTTGCCTAATAAATGGCTGTTTAACCTGCCTGGCTCGAACTCCTAATAAATGGCTGTTTAACCTGCCTGGCTCGAACTCCTAATAAATGGCTGTTTATTTATTTATTTATTTTATTAAATTTATACCCCGCCCTTCTCCTTGTTAGGACCCAGGGCGGCGCACAGGCATTATTAAAACCACAAAATACAAAATACAAAATCGATTAAAATATATTAAATTATTAGACCCGTGCTAAAAACCCATTTTAAAACCATACCAAATTAATTTTAAATTTAAAAGTCAGAAGTAGGGGCTATCCTAAGCCGGCTTGTTGGAATAGATACGTCTTAAGACGTTGGCGGAAGAGGCGGAGGTCCGAGATAGTGCGAAGGTCGGGGGGTAGGTCGTTCCAGAGGGCCGGGCCCGCCACAGAGAAGGCCCTTCCCCTGGGTGTCGCCAGCCGGCATTGCCCCGCTGACGGCACCCGGAGAAGACCCTCTCTGTGGGAGCGGATGGGACGAAGGGATGTATGGGGCAGGAGACGGTCTCGTATATAGCTAGGCCCCGAGCCATGGAGCGATTTAAAGATGGTCGTCAACACCTTGAAGCGCACTCGAAAGGCCACAGGCAGCCAGTGCAGCTCGCGCAGGAGAGGTGTTACGTGGGTTTGCCTTGAGGCACCCATAATCACCCGCGCGGCCGCATTCTGTACTAACTGTAGCTTTCGAGTGCACCTCAAGGGGAGCCCCATGTAGAGAGCATTACAGTAATCCAGCCGGGATGTCACAAGCGCTTGAGTGACTGTGCGAAGGGCTCCCCGGTCCAGTAAGGGGCGCAACTGGCGTATCAGGCGTACCTGATAGAACGCCCCCCTGGCCACGGCCGTCACATGGTCCTCCATGGACAGCCGCGAATCCAGGAGGACGCCCAAGTTGCGCGCCCTCTCCACGGGGGCCAGTTGTTCGCCCCCAATAACCTGCCTGGCTCGAACTCCCTCTGTCCAAGCTACAACACTAGGGGCATTGCCAAGCCATTGGAGCGCCTGTTTGCTGCCCTCTGGCTCCCATGGCTCGGCACCTTCAGAATGCCCCTAGGTCAATGAATGGGGCTCTGCATGGCTGGAGAGGGGGTTGCACGAGTGGTTTTTCCGCTCCCCGCTTGTGTTACTCCCAGGCTCACGATGCCCTTCCCTAGCTCTATGGTACAAGCAAAGCCAGGGCATCTCTGCTGCTACTACCACCCACCGCATGGCTTTTTCTGTGGCTTCGAAAGCACGGAGGTAGGAGTATGCTTCTACCATAGAGCATACTGGATGTATGCTCTATGGTCCAAAGCACAGAGGTAGGATGCCGCTCTGGGAGTACGCTCTATGGTTGTACGCTACCAGCCAACTGATTTATTTAATAAGCCATGATTAAATAAAACATGACTTGATGTGTGAATCTAGTCACACATGTGGTACTGGCCAATGCATTTTAGGAAAGATTCACATAAATTGGAACATATTCAGAGAAAGCTACAGGCAAAGGACTTCCAGAAGTGTATCAAAGGTGCTTTTTCAAAAGGCAACTGGACTATGTTGGGGAATCTTCCTTTCACTTGAAAAAGTGAAATCAATCTTGATTTCACTTTTCATTCAATAAGCTTCCTCGATTCTAACTGACTAGAGGGGATTAGAACTGACGAAGCTTCTTGGACGAGAAGCAAAATGTCTTCCTCGAGGTAAAAAAACATAGTCCAGTTGCCTTTTGAAAAAGCACCTTTAACACAACCATGACCTGGATTACGGAGTATTTCCATAGACATTCGAAAATTGTAGTTTCCCAATCTTGGACGATGAAGAAGAGGTACAGAGTAATTCATGAATTCTAGAGATGCAGCACTGGTCCTTCCCAAAGCTTGGAGAGAATCCTCTTGGCAGCCTGGTGGTTCTTCTAAAATAATAATGAAAAATAAGAGACGAACAAATGCATAGGATCATCAATAATGTCTGGATGTGGTTTATCTCAAACCGCCATAGGGCTTATGCTAGTGTGCACAACACATGAAAAAGAGCAATATGTTTCTAACCAGCGAAGTTGGACTACTTGCTTTGCTACTAATCAAATTAGAATTTGATGATTTCTTCGTGTTTGATTGAAATGGTACCATCTCATGAAAACTGGGAGGGTAGTAATATAACGGAGTGCCTATAACTTCAAGGCTTCTTCTGATTCCCTTTCATCTTTTTGCACTTAACTTTTAGAGCTGAGAACAAAGGTTATCTACTCCCTAGAGCAACAAATTGACAGGATAGGAAGAAAGTAGACCAGTTCAGCTGTGATCCTTCTTTTTAATATTTCCACATTTATTTTAATTTCAGCTTCTACCCCCAGAGATTTTTCTTCTTCTTCTTCTTCTTCTCTATCTCAGAGCTGCATCATGCAAGTTATAAAATTCCCACTGTACATTATGATTTCTGTTCTTTCTTGGGCTTGCTGTTTGAGGCATCCTTTGGACAAAAGTTTGATGAAAGATAAATCATGAACATTGATTGGGTTTAAATTTACTTGCTTTTATTCCCCTGCTAGGTTTGCGATTCTTCTGTCTTCTTCTGAATCAAGAATTATAGGAGAGGTTGTCGGTAGTTAAAATTATAATCCATGTCAAAATTCAAATGGAGTCTTCCTATATTTCGTGTCTGTCTGTCTGTCTGTCTCAAATACATGCATGCACATACTGTATGTATGTATGTATGTACAGACAAACACACACACACACACTCACACACACGTATATTACTTTACTTAACTTTTACTTTTATTAAATTTATATACCGCTCCCTTTCCCAGAAGGGCCTCGGGGCGGTGCACAGGAAATTTAAAAAACATATATAAACATAACACTGTACAAAATTTAAAAACCAGATTAAATTAGTATCCCTGTGCTAAAAAATTTAAATAAGTTAAAACTGTATCCCTAAAAACCAATTAAAACAATTTAACTGCAGACTATAGGCTAGGTGGCATGAGCTAGGCCAGGCCAGCCTGTTGGAAAAAATAAGTTTTAAGTTTCTGGCGGAAGGAGCGGAGGTCAGTTCGGGGGGTAAGTCGTTCCAGAGAGTTGGGCCCACCACAGAGAAGGCCCTTCCCCTGGACGTCGCCTGCTGGCATTGCCTGGTGGATGGCACCCGGAGAGGTCCCTCTCTGTGGGAGCGAATCGGCCAAAGGGATGTATGGGGTAGGATGCGATCCCGTAGATATAAGAGCTATGGTAGCACAGTGGTTAGAATGTGGTATTGCAGGCTGACTCTGCTCACTGCCAGCAGTTTGATCCTAACCGGCTCAAGGTTGACTCAGCCTTCCATCTTTCTGAGGTGGGTAAAATGAGGACCCAGATTGTTGGGGGCAATAAGGCTGACTGTGAAACCCTTAGACAGGGATGTAAATCCCTAATCAACTATAGAGAAATTTCCTAACAGTTAGAACAATTAATCAGTGGAACAACTTTCCCCCAGAAGTTGTAAATGCTCCAATATTGGAAGTTTTTAAGAAGAGATTGGATAACCATTTGCCTGAAGTGGTGTATGGTTCCTGCCAAGGCAGGGGATTGGACTAGAACAGGGGTCCCCAACCCCCGGTCCGTGGACCAGTGCAAGTCCGTGACTTGATAGGAACCAGGCCGCAGTGCCCGAGAGGAGGAGCAGGGAGGAGGAGGCAGCCCCCTGGGCAGAGCGCGCACCAGGGACAGGAAAGCGCAGGCGCGGCCGCTTGCCTATTGGGGGCCCTAGAGGGGCGAGTGAGCCGACTCACCCCCTCCCCGCGTGTGCATGTGCCACCTGTTCCTCCTCCCCCCCGCTACCCCTCTACGCTGGCCGGTCCGCGGAATTTTCTTTAAAATGAAACCGGTCCCTGGTGCAAAAAAGGTTGGGGATCCCTGGACTAGAAGACCTCCAAGTTCCCTTCCAACTAATTCTATTCTATTCTATTCTATTCTATTCTATTCTATTCTATTTATTCTACTCTACTCTACTCTACTCTACTCTACTCTACTCTATCTCTCTCTCTCCCCAATCATAGCACAATTTCCTAGTTCCAGTGCTCATCAGTTCACCAGACTATTTCCTAACTTCTCACTTCCCCTGTCTTTATAGCTAGGTGACAGTCGTGACAGTCTTGAGAATAACCACAATAAATCTCAATGCATTTCAATGAATTTCTCTCTGACTCCCCTGGCTTTACCCTCCACTCACTGAAAGAGGATGTCATCTCCAAAGAAGACATTTTGAGAAAACGGTGAAGTCACCTGGCCATGCACTTTCCACAACTAGCTCCTTTGCCAGTAATCTTACAATTGGCTTGCGAGCTACCTTTGTGGATTCATTATAGAACATCTTTGGCATTTTTCATTGTAAGCTTGAATACTTGCATGTCTTTGATACAGAGCTTCATTTCTTGACATCTGAGCTCTTGTCACGAAGTAGGATGAGATACAAATATGGAGAAAAAGAATTTTCCGAAAATAAAAAGAAAATGGTTTTTTGAAGATACCCAGCAATGTTTCCTTTTCAGTGGTATATTGGCATAAGAAGGAAATTGAACCCCATTCTCTTTTGAAATAATTTATTAATGCCTCCTTGGAACAGGTAGGAATTGATTGCAAAAATCCTTTGATCTCCTACTCTGGCATTCCTCTTCACCTTTGTGAAATCTAGTACCCTACAAATAAATTGGCTCTAATAATTCTACAGCTGTTGCATCGTGTTGTTTAGGGAATACTGGGAGTTCAACTCCCACCACATCAACCAGGATACAAGCCTGGAAAGCTAATATCATTATTGGTTGTTTTTGTCCGTCTTCCTTTATCATTCCTCTTTGAAAAATGACATTGCTTTGTTTAACTTTGTTAACTGTTAATAACATTATCAAAGATATACACACATTTGTCCATAGCTGTAGCTGATGAAATGAAATGTTCCAAGCTTTTATTTTAAAGAGAGCTTCATTCTTATTCTACTCCAGAAGATAGGCTTAAGATACAGAAGGTTTTTTGACAGACTTGAACATGGGGTGCTATCTGACAAAATGAAATTCAATGGTGAAAAAAGTAAGGTTCTACATTTAGGCAAGCAAAACCAAATGCACAGGTACAGAGTATGTGGCACCTTGCTCAATAGTAGTAACTGTGAAAGGGATCTTGGGGTCCTAGTAGACAACCATTTAAATATGAGCCAGCCGTGTGCACCAGCTGCCAAAAAAGCCAACCCAGTTCTAGGCTGCATAAACAGAGGGAGAGAATCAAGATCACGTGAAGGGTTAATACCACTTTATAATGCCTTGGTAAGGCCACACTTGGAAGACTGCATCCAGTTTTGGTCGCCACAACGTAAAAAAAAAATGTTGAGACTCTAGATGGAGTGTAGAGAAGAGCAACAAAGATGATTAGGGAACTGGAAGCTAAAATATATGAAGAACGGTTGCAGGAACTGGGTATGTCTAGTTTAATGAAAAGAAGGACGAGGGGAGACATGATAGCAGTCTTCCAATATCTCAGGGGTTGCCACAAAGAAGAGGGAGTCAAACTATTCTCCAAAGCACCTGAGGGCAGAACAAGAAGCAATGGGTGGAAGCTAATCAAGGAAAGAAGCAACTTAACTAAGAAGTTTCCTGACAGTTAGAACAATTAATCAGTGGAACAACTTGCCTCCAGAAGTTGTGAATGCTCCAACACTGGAAGTTTTAAAGAAGATGTTGGATAACTATTTGTCTGAAGTGGTATAGGGTCTCCTACCTAAGCAGGGGGTTGGACTAGAAGTCCTCCAAGGTCCCTTCCAACTCTGCTATTCTATTCTATTCCTTTACAATTTTGTAACAGTTGATTCCAACAACATTCAGCATTACTTTGGAGAATTACTGCTACACTACCTTGTGCTAACTTGCCTCTTTTTTTATGTGGTACAGGTAGTCCTCGACTTATGACCACAATTGAGCCTAAAATTTCTGTTGCTAAGTGAAACTTTTGTTAAGCAAGTTTTGCTCCATTTTTACAACCTTTCTTGCCACAGTTGTTAAGTGAATCATTGCAGTTGTTAAGTTAGTAACATGGTTGTTAAGTGAATCTGGCTTCCTCGTTGACTTTGCTTGTCAGAAGGTCACAAGAGTGGATCACGTGACCCTGGGACACTGCAACTGTCATAACTATGAACCAGTTGCCTTCCATTGAATTGTGATCATGTGACCATGGGGCAACGATTTTAAGTGTGAAAAAATGGTGACAAGTCACTTTTGTCAGTGCCGTTGTAACTTCAAACGGTCACTAAATGAACTGTTGTAAGTCGAGGACTACCTGTATTTTAAATTACTTTCCGACTTCTGAACTAATGGTTAAATAGTTCAGTGGCTTCTGAGACTGGAAAGGTTATCTCATTCCTTTTCTCCCAAAATTAAAAAGATCTTATAGGATGTAAGGTTGAAGGTTTTTACATTAGGAAGAAAACCCAACTTCAAATCCACCCTCTCCAGTGAAAGCTCATTAAGTGATATTAGTTAGCCCTGATCAATTCTGTGTCCTCTCCTTCACAATCATCGTCTTCATTTAACAACCCCGTGATCATTTGCGGGGAGGGGGGAGTCTGGGCATCTAAATAGAGCTAGCAGAGTGTTTGAATGGCCAGATGCTCTTCTTGTTGCCAATACGGAGTTTTGTTCAGCAGACATATTCTCAGTGTGCCCAGAGAGAGAAATACAGTATCTGCCTCTGCCTAGGATTGAACTCACAGCCTCCTTACTGTGAGGTGAGAACTCCACCTCTAGGCCACCTGTTCTGCCCCACAGACAGAATCACACTGCACACATGCAAGCTTGACTGCTTGCCACTATCTCCTTGGCTGTGAGGCCGGACTCACATTACAAATACTGTAGCACCTTTACACACAGAGACTTGAAGACACGACTCCAACGACCAGATATTTCCAATGAGGATTTGTAACTGTTGTTTCCTGCAAATGACCCCTCCCAAAGCCTTCCCTATAAGCTCTCTTGGGAGGGGCCACTCAGCAACCAGCTGGTTCTAATCAGGGCTTATGAGCTTGCCTCTTACTTAACTGTTGCCTCCTTTTCTCAGACCTGCGTAATCTAGCATCAGGGACAAACTGCCCCTGATCCTCCCCACTGCTCCATGATCCAGGCACCTCCTGGTGGCCAACCAGGCTCTCTGCTTCCTCAAGGTCTCCCTCCTCCTCCAGGGCAGACTTGTAGGACTCTTCGCTAGAAGAGTCCGTCAGCACCTCATCCGGAGCTGGCTGGGCCACACCACCACCACACTTTTTCATGTTGTGATGAAATAATGAACAAAGAGTTGCAGGGTAAACCATGTTGTGTTCCTAGAGGAGAAAACAACAGATATGTTCCATTTTCAGGAAAAACTTTTTTGCAGAAATCCAACTGTGAGGTACAAAAGGCACAAATTGTCCACCACTGAGCTTCTTAGGAATGGTTAACAAATGTGGTCCCTCAGAATCACCGGATTATGAACATATTGATTTTGGATTCATGCTGTACCCAATAGTATTTTTTTTTCTTCAATTCACTGCATTGGACACGAACATTTCCTCAGCTACTTCTATGAAAACTGAATTCCAGTTCTGCTCCAGATTTTCCCCTTAATGAATGTGCTAAACTTAGTATAGTTCTCAGTACTTCCATTCATTATTTTCAATATTTTTATGAGGGGAAAATAGGTTTCCTCTCAACGTCACAGTATGGTTTTATGTTGCAGAAACCTTCTCGGACAAAAAGGGTTTCGTTTCTGTTAATAATATATGTGAATATTCTTTTTCGCTTTTCTTTAAATTTTCTCTTTTTAATCACAGTGTTTTTAGGCAAAGTAGGTTTAACAGGGTTTTCTTAGTGTTTTCATAGATCTAGCTATTGGAGAACTCCAATAGCCTTCATCTCTTATTACAATGGCTTGACTTCCCCTTAACACACCCCTCCATGCTTCTCCAAATTGACTCTGGGGAGAACAAATTATAGAACAAATGAATTAAGTTTGCAGAACAAGAAAGACAGGAAAAACAAATGAATGAATGAATGAATGAATGAGTGTGTGTGTACATATATATACACAACACCCTGTTAAACCCCAATTAATGGAGGAAGCATACTGCTCTCCTTTTCTGCATTTGGGCTCATCACCAGAGACCATCTATGAGTTTCATTGTGTAATTTTTTAATATGTGTGTTACGTTTTTGAGCTGATCAATAAATAAGTCAGGGAGACTAGTATAGATCTATTTTGAGCTTTTTCACTCTCATCAGCTAGCCATACCCTTACTGGGATTTGAACCGGGGCTGTATTACATGCTAGGCAGGAGTCTTAGCCATTAGGCCTCATTCTCTGTCGTCCCCTTCTTCTTCTTTTGCCCTCCATCGTTCCCAGCATGAGGCTCTTCTCCAGTGAGTCCTTCCTTCTTTATTTATTTTATTTATTTATTTAAATTTATATCCCGCCCTTCTCCACAGAGGACCCAGGGCGGCGCACAGGAAATTTAAAAAGCATACAAAATACAATAAATATAATTTAAAAAACTATTAAATAATCCTATCCTGCGCTAAAACCAAATTTTAAAACCCAATTTAAAACTACCTAAAAGTCCCTATGGGAGGTTAGGCTAGGCCGGCTTGTTGAAACAAATATGTCTTAAGACATTGGCGGAAGAGGCGGATGTCGGTGATGGTACGTAGTTCAGGGGGTAGGTCATTCCAGAGGGCTGGACCCGCCACAGAGAAGGCTCTTCCCCTGGGTGTCGCCAGTCGGCATTATCCGGCCGACGGCACCCTGAGAAGGCCCTCTCTGTGGGAGCATCTAAGGAATGTATGGGGCAGGAGGCGGTCTCACATATAACTAGGCCCCGAGCCATGGAGCACTTTAAAGATGGTCGTCAAAACCTTGAAGCGCACCCGAAAGGCCACAGGAAGCCAATGCAGCTCGCGCAGGATCGGTGTTATGTGGGAGCATCTAGTGGCTCCCATAATCACCCGCGTGGCTGCGTTTTGGACTAGTTGTAGCTTTCGAGTGCACCTCAAGGGAAGCCCCATGTAGAGAGCATTACAGTAGTCGAGTCAGGACATCACGAGAGCTTGAGTGACTATGCGAAGTGCAGCCTGGTCCAGTAAGGGGCGCAATTGGCGCATCAGGCGTACCTGATGAAACGCCCCCCTTCTCATTAGGTGGCCAAAGTCTTTGAGTTTCCTCTTCAGGATCTGGCCTTCTAAAGAGCAGTCCTGGTTGATCTCTTCTAGGACTGACCGGTTTGATCACCTTGCAGTCCAAGGGACTCGCAGGAGTCTTCTCCAGCACCAGAGTTCAAACGCCTCCATTCTATAATATAAAGTTGGCAGACTATACAATAGAATGTATAGTGTCTCCGTTTTGGGCCTAATGCTTTAACCTGGGGTGGGGAACAATGGCCCTTTTATAACTGGTGGACTTCAACTCCCAGAATTCCTGAGCCAGCCACGCTCAGTCATAAAGGGGCCATCGTTTCCTACCTCTGCTTTAACCACTACCCCAAACTGACACTTTAGATATCAATACGTGTAAAATAAATAATAATGATCTATAGCTCTGATAATTTTGCAACCCAGAGAACCCAGTATTGGTTATACACATGCATATTCTATTAGATAATTCCTCCTTGTATTGATACAACTGTAAAAACCGTATTATTCAGACACCACGCATGGCTGCTTCAGAGACACAATTGCATTTTCCATGTCAAAAAACAAGCCGTGGATGCTATCCTGAAAATTAAAAATCTAATCTGGCTTTCTGGCAGCTATGAATATTCAGAATAATGAATATTGTTCCCTTGTTGAGAGCTGACGAACAGGACGGATTCCCTCCACCTCCCCTTCTTTTTTGATGATAGAAAAACTCATTAGAAATGTGATGTTATTAGCAGTTTCCTTGAATTGCAAATTTCTATCATACTATAACTAGTATTATGATAATGATGAAATTAAATTAAATTAGCATATCACATACTATACAGGAAAAGTGTTAATACATTATAGTAATACAAGACAACAGATAATTGCCAGCTTAATAAGAATTTGTCCTCTGAAAAGATCATTTGGCTTACATCTTCTTCCTGCAGGCTTGGAAAAATGTTGCTCATACTGGTTTATTTTGTGAAGCCAATCACAGGTTAAGTAAAAAACTACCTATCATAATACTATGGAATTGGATGGCATATTTTTATTTATTTATTTATTTATTTACTTACTTACTTACTTACTTATTTATTTATTTATATCTTGCCTTTATTATTTTTATAAATAACTCAAGGTGGTGATGTGATATTCCTTCTCCTATTTTTTCCTAAAATAACCCTGTAAAGTGGATTGAGTCAAGAGAGAGTAACTGGTCCAAAGTCACCTAGCCAGCTTTCATATCTATGGTGAGACTAGAACTCACACTATCTTGCTGATTGGTCCAAAGTCATTCAATCAGCTTTATCGTCTAAGGTGGGACTAGAACAGAGGTCGCCGGATCGGGTGAACCAGTAGAAGCAACAGTGGGTGGCTCCGTGCATGTGCAACGAGTGAACCGGTAGTAAAAAAAAATGGAAACCCACCACTGGACTAGAACTAATGTTTGTCCAAAGTTACCCAGCTATCTCTTCCTTTCGACCGATCCGCTCCCACAGAGAGGGCCTTCTCAGGGTACCGTCAGCTGGGCAATGCCGGTTGGCGGTGCCCAGGGGAAGAGCCTTCTCTGTGGCGGGCCCTGCCCTCTGGAACGACCTTCCCCCTGATCTATGCACCATCGTGGACCTCCGCCTTTTCCGCCAACGTCTTAAAACCTATTTATTTCAACAAACCGGCCTAACATAAACCCCGTTTCTGACTTTTATAGGGATAATTTTAAATTTTAGTGTCTTATTAATTTTAGCACAGGGAATATTTAATTAGTTTTTAATAATTTTGTATTTTTGTATTTTGTATGATTTTAATGATGCCTGTGCGCCTCCCTGGGTCCTTTTTTAGGAGAAGGGCGGGGTATAAATTTAATAAACTAAATAAATAAATAAATAAATATTCTTTTGTACCTAAAGTGGAATTATAACTCAATTTCTCCTGGTGTTTGCCCCAAGGTTATTTGGTTAACCTTTTTGCCTAAGGCAGGACTGGAACTCATAGTCTCCTGGTTATTAGGCCAACATTTTAACCATCCAAGTTTCAGCTGTTGACTAGGTTATGTCTGATAGCTGAGGATTTGTCACAGATAAATAATTGCATATCAGTTTTCTGATCACAGCTTTCATTCCCGCCTTGACTTCTGATCTTGCTTTCTCTTTGTTCTTGCAGTTCCTCCGTGGTTTATCACTCACCCTTCAAATCTCTATGCCTATGAAAGTATGGACATCGAGTTTGAATGTGCCGTCTCCGGAAAACCAGCCCCAACAGTACAGTGGATCAAGAACGGAGAAGTTGTCATTCCTAGTGATTATTTCCAGATAGTGGTAATTATCAATGAATGTTACTTACACCTTGTGAAATCAGTTCAACAGCTTCAACCTACTTTGTAAAACAGCAAATTTGTGTGTGGGGTTTTTTTTTTTAATGGTAATATAGCACGGTGAGCTTTCAAAGTTAGCACTTAGCTAATAATGCAGTAAGGCACATAGATTAAATGATTGCTTTGAAAGTAAGGATGGAGAGGAAAAAGGTGAAAGCCATTTCCCCCACGACCTTCTGTAATTTCCCTTCCTACTCTTGCTCTTTTCTAAAAGCTGGGTTTTTGTTGTTGTTTTCTATATGAGTGATTTTAATTAGCCGTCATCTATTTGGAATGATGATATCATAATACTATGCAATAGTTTAGCTCAGGAGTCTGCAAAGTCGGCTCTTTTACGACTGGTGGACTTCAACTCACAGAATTCCCCAGCCAGCTATGCTATGCTGGCTGGGGAGCTCTGGGAGTTGAAGTCCACCAGTCTTAAAAGAGCCGACTTTGCAGACCCCTGGCTTAGCTAGATTTATATCAGATCTACTAGAAGGTATTCTTTCCAATGCAGGTTAAGTGAGAGATCTTGACCTAGTCAAGAACATTTGAGTACTTCTTGGAAAAACAATCCTTCCAATTATACTCTTCCAATTTTGGCATGTCTTTAAAGTAATAAAGCACCCATATCTTATTTGTACCAGGCCACATTCAAAATGTACTTTATTCAATAACTTCTCCTCAGCCAGGGCCTGCTACGCTCAGTCTCTTTGACTTTTTCACCAGACAGTTGACAGAGTGATAGCCCTTAAATCAGTGGTTTTCAACCTCAGGACCCTGAAGACGTGTGGACTTCAACGTCTAGAATTCCCAATTAGCATGCCAAAAGTCTTGGAGTTGAAGTCCACATATCATAAAGTTGTTGAGGTGTGGATGGAAACCAGGGGTGAAATGCTACCGGTTTGGGCCGATTCACCCGAACCGGTAGTAAAAAAATGTTTAACAAAGTAAAAAAAAAGTTCCAATGATCAAATGTACTGCGTGATGGTAGGAACTTTTTTAAAACTTTTTTTTTAGCATTTGGCGTCCATTTTTGCTCCCAAGAGGCTTCCCTGAGGCCTGCTATGCCATAAACGGGGGGTGGGGGTGCTGCAAAAGGAAGGAAGGAAGGAAGGAAGGAAGGGAAAGAAAGGAAGGAAGGAAGAAAGAAAGAGAAAGAAAGAAAGAAAGAAAGAAAGAAAAAGAGAAAGAGGGAAGGAGGAAGGAAGGGAGAAAAGAGAGGGAGGGAGGACCACAAACCTGATGTTAAACGCAGCTTCAGAGGATACCTTGAAAGAGCACAGCAATCCAGGGCTGGAAGCGACCTGGAGGTCATCTAGTCCAACCCCCTGCTCCAGCAGGACATTGTTAAAGTGAGTTTCTATCTTTTGACTCCAGTCACATGACTACATAGCTACACCCAGCCAATCACATGACCCCCCCCCCAAAGCTATGCATACAGAACCAATAGGAATTTTTTTTAGATGTCACCACTGATGCTAAACAAGGAGAAAACCCCTTGAACTAAAGAGGAATTTCCTCACAATGAGAACAATTAACCACTGGAACAGCTTGTCTCCAGAGGTTGTGGGTGTGCCCTCATTAGAGGTTTTTAAAGAAGAGATTGGACAACCAAGCAGTCTCATTCTGATTTTATTTCCTCCTTTAGTTATATGTTAAAAAATGGATCTCTTTTGTACATGGATTTTTTAACAAGCCGAAAGGAACTTCTTCCCCCAAAAAAACTATACATTTGAAGAAAATTTCCTGTCAGGAGAAGAAAGAAGAGTTGAACTCCCCATTTTCAGTCTCCCACAGGCCCAATAATTTCCAAATGGTGTAGTAGTATTTTTCATGTTTAAATTTAAAACAAGGGCAGAAGAGGTTTCTTGAGGCCAGGAAGTTTCAGAAAAATTCCAGAAAAGCGAGAGAAAAATTGCTAAAGAAGTTATGCAGCACTACGGTATGAATTTGTAACCTGACCTAACAGAGAATACTGTAAGAGCATGATCACTATAGAAAGATCTGAGGAAAGAAATTTGGCCCTCCATGCATATTTAGAGAAAAATGGGTTTGAGATCAAACTGTAAAGAGTATTTGCAGTTTCAGAGTTAAACTGTTGGGTCCTTGGTGCTCTCTGAGACTGGTTGTTTTCTGGCTAGCACTGATGATGTTACCTAGCTGGGTAATGAAACATCTTCAAAAAAACAATCAAGCTGAGAGATCACCAAGAACCCCACAGATCAGGACTCTGAAGGACATGAGGAGACAGGATAGCAGTGTTCCAATATCTCAGGGGCTGCCACAAAGAAGAGGGAGTCAAACTATTTTCCAAAGCACCTTAGGGCAGAACAAGAAGCAATGGGTGGAAATTAATAAAGGAGAGAAGCAACTTAGAACTGAGAAGAAATTTCCTGACAGAACAATTAATCAGTGGAACAACTTGCCTCTGGAAATTGTGAATTCTCCAACACTGGAAGTTTTTAAGAAGATGTTGGATAACCATTTGTCTGAAGTGGTGTAGGGTTTCCTGTCTGAACAGGGGGTTGGACTAGAAGACCTCCAAGGTCCCTTCCAACTATTCTATTCTATTCTATTCTATTTTATGAAACTGTTTGATCTGTGGGGTCTTTAGTGCTCACTATAGAAAAAGCCCACCATTATATGAGCATT
Organism: Rhabdophis nuchalis; assembly: GCA_039707465.1. Taxonomy (NCBI): domain Eukaryota; kingdom Metazoa; phylum Chordata; class Lepidosauria; order Squamata; family Natricidae; genus Rhabdophis; species Rhabdophis nuchalis. The sequence goes on along the minus strand of CM077644.1, from coordinate 233,832,724 downwards.
GAGAGTTTATCAAACAACATATACACATTTCAGAAAGGAAGCACATTGATACAGAACTTCTGCAATATTTTTAATAAAACTGCTAAATCAAAAGTTAATATTCAGTATTGTAAAATATATATTTTTGTTTCAGAAGAAGCTTCCTGGGACTTGAAACATTATGACCACAAAGTACTTTTTAACAACTTAGTTGTGAGAGTTCTAACACATCTCATATATAAGGACATCAGTCTGCTGACACAAGACCATTCTGTCATTAAATGGACAAGGATGATCTATATCAAATACATTTTATTTATAAATGGCTTGGAATTACTTCTTCTTATTTTCAGAAAAGATCTGTTTAGGAACTTTCAAGTCCATGCAAACTTACCAATAAATGTATTATTATTGCTTATACGAAAGACAATCAGATAATGCAAGTTTGCTTGCCTGGAATTTTATTCTATTTTCTTTTGCGTTCTCACTCAGAAATCAAAGTTTTACAACAGAGGGTGCCAGCTTAGAATTTTGTAGCTGTAGAACAGATTGACCTTCAAATTATTTGTCTTACTTGGAAGAAATATTTAAAAAACAAGAAGAAAGCAATGAACCTACTGACAATGCAAAATATACTTCTAGTGGTGATGTTTTTTAATGTCAATTTTAAGTGCTAGATAAAAAAAAATTGAGTTATTTTCTGCTCTGCAGCATTGTCATTCTTTTAACAACAAAGTCTTGAATTTATAGCAACGTAAACAAATGAGAGTCAGCATATTTGTTTAAATAGACATACATTTTATTAAAGTCCTAGGATAGTGATGAGGAGAGATACATATGAATAGATATCAATATATCTGTCAATGTTTTCTGAAGGAAGTTAACCTTGAGGCTTTTCTGGTTTTGTAATATCTATTTTCTTCTATAATTAGGAACCTCACTGAAAAATGTTAAGATGTAATGTATTAGTAATGTTTAAATTTATTTATTTTTATTTATTTTGCTCTTGTCTTCTTCTAGGCCCGTGATGGCCAACCTATGCCACACGTGGGTCGCCACCCTGGGTCCTTTTGGAGAAGGGCGGGATATAAATCAAATAAAACTAAAACTTAACGTGTGCAAAGTGGCACGCGGAGCCATGTTGCCTGGCATGCGCAGCATCACCTGTTCCTCTTCTGTATTTACGGTGTGCATGTACACGCAATGATCAGCTGGCTTTTGTGCATGCGGCAGTGCTGGAAAATGGAAGAGCTGGTCTTCTGATTTCTGGCATGAGCATGCACGCCAGCCAGCTGACTGTTAGATTGCAAGAAGGATTCTGACTCAGGCGTAGTCATAACACAACTCTTTATTAACTATATACAAGGCAAAGTGCAAAGTAGTGAAGGCGAGGGTTTTCCCGCCCGACAGCAATTTATATAGAGCTGTCAGGCGGGAAAAGCCTCAACGAGGCGGCAAGGCAAATTCTGGCTAGTCGCGTCTTATCCAATCATACGCGACCTCCTTGCAACAATTGTTGCAAGAGATAGACTGAATCCGGCCAGCCGCGTCTCAGCCAATCAGACGCGGCTGCCTGCTCCATTCAGGAATGTGGTAATTATAGTTCACCAGACTTACCGGCACGGTCGTAAGTCTGAGGATTTAACACTGACCAACATGCGCACATGCACAGCAGTAACCAGAAGACTTGTGCATGGGCACACTGGAAACTGGAAGTTCATTTTCCAGTTCGCACATGCCCCCTGGTCAGATCCTCTTCCTGGTCACAACTTGGACATGCATACACGTACGAAGTGCTCCCTTTTTGGCACATGGTTCCGAAAAGATTCGCCATCACTATTCTAGGTTCTTTTCTTTTCTTTTACAAACGTCCTGGGCTAATCTATAGATTAGAGATAACCATTATGGTAAAACATAACATTTGGAATAAAACAGCACCATAAAACAATGCCTGCTGTTTCTTTAAAAAGGGAAATACAGAAAATAAAAAAATGTAAATATCAGCATTGTCACCTTTATCATTTTTCTCAGGTGCTCAGCAGGGTTTGGTATGAATCATCTTTATCTCCTTGAGGAGAAAATTTGAAAGAAAACTTGCTCGAATCAACATCATTTCAGAAAATAAGGATCTGGGACAGCTCCCTTTTTCATATAATTTCATTAAAGCTTACAATTAAAAAGTAAAAATGAATACAAATGAGAAGCATGCATAATTTTTTTTAAAAAAATAGACGGTGCAGAAAAGGAAAAACAGAGAAAAATACAAATGACTTCATCCTGACAGTTGGTCACTAATCTCTTAAAATACAACAGATGCAGCCTGCTCTTCATAACTCATCCATCTCTCAACTTTAAACAAAATTTTGAAGCTCGTTATTCATTTCTAGACATGTGACAGTTATCTCAGTATATTGGAAAGTGCACTCAGGGGGAAATGAATGGTCCATCTCATTTCTGTAGTTTCTGGGGAAATTCAAGTACGATATGCAGTTGAGGAAATTAGGTTTGTCTAGCCCAGGTGTGTCAAACCCACCCAGATGTGTCACACACTGGCCACGCCCACACCCCATTTAGCAAAGGGGAAATAGTTGTGATATGCCACACGATGCCGCTGTGACGATGCAAGTTTGACACCCTTGGTCTAGCCCACTGTTTCTCAACTTTGTCAAGTTTAAGACGCGTGGACTTCAACTCCCAGAATTCCCAAGTCAGCCTGGCTGGGGAATTCTGGGAGTTGAAGTCCACGCGTCTTAAACTCGCCAAGGTTGAGAAACACTGGTTTAG